>CAKNXH010062180.1:0-112976 GCA_932178445.1 Andricus quercusramuli
CGGTGAAATCTATAGTTTAATAATCTTAATCAATAAGGACCAAATTTATTTATTTATTCATTTTGAATTGGATTTTAATATAATTTTAAATTGTTTAATTTCAAATTTATCGTTTAACTTTCAAGATTTATAAGTTGCAATGTTAATTTCAATCAATAATCAAAGTAAGTTGTTCTTTTGGAATGTCGAGCCATAAAAATCTATTACGTTTTCAACTAATCTATATTTTCGAATTTATTCTGTTCTACGTTAATAAAATAATGATTTTTCTGGCATTGAGATGCTATCTAATAATTAAATATTGATTTGTTATTTATTGTATGATCCATTTGTAATTTTCTAATGGTATATCGGAAAATAAAAATATAGACATTTAAGCATGTGAATTATTTCCATAGTTTCAAATTGCAACCCAATTGTTTATAATTTTATTTTGCTTGTTCAAGCAGGTTTTTCAGAAACAACTACGAGAAAGAAACGAAATACAAAATTTGGGACAAAACCAAATGGTGGACCATGTACTGATATTTGTTCTGACAATTATTCTGTTACCAAGACTTTAATTGAATACGATATACATACAATAAATTTTGGTAAAATTTCAAATCAAGAAACGAAGGAAGTTACTGTCCAAAAACTTGATAAAAATATGATTCAAAATTATGCACCTTACATATAAGGGAAGCTTCCATTTTCGCGGTTCACAAACTGCATATCATAAAAAAAAAATACAGGATTCGATACCGGAAATGAAGTATAAAATTCGAATTCGGCATCATGCCACAGTTCAAATGTAAATTCTGGTACCGACAGTTCAAACAAAAAAATAACATGAATAAACATATAGATCTGGTTCATCAGAAGACCATGTCATAAACGTTTACAACATGCATCAGTCAAGCCACAATTTGTTTGCGATATTTGTGGTCATATAGCGAGAGAAAAAGTTCTCTTGCCAAGACATATGAAATCACGTCATCTCAAGTAATTAAATACGTGAAACGTCAATATTTGGAAAATTTTTAATACCAGTTGAATAATTTATTGTCTAAGATTGCTGTTTTTGAACATAACTTAATAGGAATCAACGGTTAAGCACATGTTTATATTTTTCATGTTTAGAAAAATAACTTGGTTCTCCATCGAAATCAACTTGAATCATATTTCAAATATTGAATTCATTAAAATACATACTTTTTGTTTAGAAAGAAATAAATAGTTCAATTTCTCTCCTCAATTTTTGTAAAGTGCATTCGCACCTCATTTTGATCTCGAGTCAGTAAAATAATAATATTTCTTGGTTGAAGAAATCGTCTTTTTTTTTAATTCGTATGTAAATGTGCTTTATCCTTTGGATCTTAATATAATTTTTGTTGTGTGCTTTCAGTGGTGAAATGAAATGTAATTTATTGTCAGTCAATAAAATATTCATTTTCTTGAGATTTAGATAATATTGTAAAACTCGACATTAATTCAAGCTGTACTGCATGATGCATGTGCGATTATTCTTCTTATTAATTTGGGGAGAATAGCCAAAAACAAAGCAACACACATTTAGACCTGTAAATTATTGACATAATTTCAAGTCGCTACATTGTAATTAACCATTTTATTTTGCCAGGTCAAGCTAGGTCTGCGAAATGTGGAGCGAAATCGTATTCTAATGTTTGTAGACACCAGAGAGCAGAGCGCAATCTTATTTCTGATATAAATCAATTGGACAAAAGACGTATAACTACTGATATTTCTTCTGACAATTATTCTGGTACCAAGACTTCTATTGAATACGACAATGACGAAACTTTGGAAATCAAGGAAGAGTTCATTCAAGGTATGGCTATAGTAGTCAAATTATATTAACTAAATTTATAAAATATAAAATTACAAATTAAATTTTGATAAATTTTTAGATCGAGAGACTTCCTCAGAAAAAGTTACAAGCCAAAATCATCATAAAAAATTTGAGTTAATATTGTGTACTGCAGAAACAAGAGAAGATATTTTGACTGTTAACAAACCTTATAGCCAAACAAAGTCGAAAATCCAGGAATCAAAACAGGAACCGCGAAAGAAGTACACATGCGAAAAGTGTGCGCGAAGCTATGCACAGAAACATAATTTGACTGCTCATCAAAAATACGATTGCAACGTTATTCCACGGTTCAAGTGTAAATTCTGCAGCAAACGATTCAAACGGAAAGGTCACATGTCTAAGCATGTGGATACTGTCCATCTTAAAACGAATTTGCAGACATCGAAGACGAGGCATAAATGCGACAAATGTTCTCGAAGTTACTCTTGGCTAAAAGATTTAAATCGACATAAACGTTCAGTACACGAAGCAATTGAACCAAAAGTAGTTTGTGACTATTGTGGCCACAAAACTTACTATAAATGTCTCTTGTCAGAACATATTTCTTCCGTTCATCTCAAGGAATGCAGTGCACGAAACTTCAAATCTAAGGAAAATTCTACTAAATAATATACTATTTTTAACGCGTAATCTTTCTGACTTAATGGTTAAATGAATTTTAAGGTTACGATAATACAGTCCATCGATATAAACTTTAATTACTTCTGTGAAATTTTTGATTGGTTGATTGTATACAAAAATACACGTAAATGATCTTTCTGATTTATTTTTTACCATAAAAATCTATTACGTTTTCAACTCACCTATATTGACGAATGTACTCTATTCTACGTTAAAAAAAAATGATTTTTTTTAAACATTTAGATGCTATCTAGTAGTTTAATATTGATTCATCATTCCTTGTATCATTCATTTGTAATTGCCTATGTGTATGTCGAAAAATAAAATTACAGACATTTAAACATGTGAATTATTTCAGTAATTTTAAATTGTAACCCATTTGTTTATAATCTTATTTTGCTGATTTAAGCAGGCTTTTCAGAAACAACTATACGAGATTGAAACGAAATTCTTGTATTCGAATGCGGCGCGAACAATTTAAACAAGAAATTAACGTGAAGAACCATGTAGTTCGCATACATCAGAAAAAAACTCGAAGACATCCCAAGCGAGGTTTAATTGCGGCAAATGTTTTCGAAGCTACACCAGGCTACAGGATTTAAATCAACATGAACGTGAATGTAAACTTCAATATTTGGAAAACTTCTAATACTAATTGAATATTACATTGCCTAAGATTGCTGCTTTTGAACATTTCCTAATAGGAATCAACGGTTTTTAGTACATTTTTATATTCTTAATGTTCAGAAAGATAACTTGGCTCTCTATCGAAATCAACATGAATCATATTTCAAATATTGAATTTATAAAAATACATACTGCTAGTTTGCAAAGAAATGAATAGTTTAATATTCATTTTTCTGAGATCCAGATAATTGTGTAATTTTGTATTAATTCAAACTGTACTGCATGATGCACGTGCGATTTTCCGTCTTCTTAATTTGAGGAAAACATCCAAAAATAAAGTAACAAAAATTTAGATCTGTAAGTCATTGAAATAATTTCAAATCGCAACATAGTAATTGAGAATTTCATTTTTCCAGGTCAAGATAGTTCTCTGAAAATAACTACAAGATCAAATTGTAATTCGAAGTTTATAAATTATACACGGGTCGTTGTCGAGAAGGGATAGAAATTTCTTTCTTTACGTAAAAGCCCATTATGATCTGTTATTTTCTGTACTAGTCTATTAAATTTTCAATTCAACTATATTGATGAATGTATTCTGTTCTACGCTAATATAATAATGATTTTTCTGGCACTTGGATGCTATCTAGTAATTCAATATTGTTTCAATATTTTCTGCATGATTCATTTGATATTGAGAATGTGTATGTCAAAAAATAAAACTATAGACATTTAAGCATGTTAATTATTTCAGTAATTTTCAATTGGAAGCCAATTGTGTATAATTTAATTTTTCTGTTCAAGAAGGCTTTTCAGAACATAAATGTTTACAACACGCAACAGTTAAACCACAATTTTTTTGCGATATTTGTGGTTATATAGCGAAAGAAAAATGCGTTTTGTCAAAACATATTACTTCACGACATATCAAGTAATTTAATTAATTTAGTTTTGTAAAGTTCATTCGTACCCTATTTTGATTACAAGTAAGTCAAATAATAATATTTCTGCGTTTGAGAAATCGTTTTTTATTTTCCAATTCATTCATAATTGACTCGTTCTTTATGTATTTTCTGTCTTAACTCTGTAAAAATCAATACTCCAAATTCGTATGTAAATGTGCTTTATCCTTTGATACTCCATATAATTTTTGTGTATGTTTTCTGTGATAAAATTAAATATATTGTATTGTCAATTGATAAAATATTAATTTTCCGAAGATTTAGATAATTTGGTAAAAATATTGATTTAAAGTGTACTGCATGATGCATGTATGATTGTCCGTCTTCTCAATTTAGGGAGAACATCTAAAAATAAAGCAAAAAAAGTTTAGGCACGTAAATCATTGAAATAATTTCAGATCAAAACATAGTAATAAGCAATTTCATTTTTCCAGTTCAAGATAGTTATCAAAAAATAACTACAAGACCAAATTGTATTCCGAAATGTGGGATGAAATTGTTTACTAATGTTTGGAGACACCAGAGAGAAGAACACAATCTTATTTCTGAAAGAAATCGATTGGGCGAAAGATGTATAACTACTGATATTTCTTCTAGGAATTATGCTGGTCACAGGGCTATACTTGAATACAACGACGACGAAACTTTGGAAATAAAGAATGAAATCATGCCAGGTATGACTATTGTATTCAAAATATATCAACTAAAATTATGAAACATAAAATTCCAAATTACATTTAATTTTGGTAGAATTTCAGATCTAGAGACTTCTTCGGAAAAAGTTATGAGCGGACAACGTTATAAGAAACTTGAGTTAGTATTCTGTACTGCAGACATAAGAGAATATGATATTTCGGCTGTTAGCAAACCAGGGATCCAAATAAAAAATAAGATTCGCAAATCAAAAAAGGTACTCGAAAGGAAGTACACATGCGACAAGTGTGCGCGAAGCTATACGCACAAAAAGAATCTGAATTCTCATCAAAAATACGATTGCAACGTCATTCCACGGTTCAAGTGTAAATTCTGCAAAAAACGGTTTAAACGGAAATGTCACATGCGTAAGCGCGTGGATACTGTTCATCTTAAAATGAAGTTACAGACATCGAAAACGAAGCATAATTGCGACAAATGTTCTCGAAGTTACTGTTGGGTAAAAGATTTAAATCGACATAAACTTGCAGTACACGAAACAATTGAACTCAAATTTATTTGCGACTATTGTGGCCACAAATCTTATAGGAAAAATCTCTTGTCGGAACATATTACTTCACTTCATCTCGAAAAATGTAGCACACAGAAATTCGAACCGTATAAAATTTCTATTGAAGAATTTACTACGCTTATGGCGTATTCTCTTGTACATAATGAACAAATGCATTTTAGGATTCCGATCGTACTTGTATCGATATAAACTTAAGTTACTTCTGGGAAATTTTTGATTGGTTGGAATAATTTTTGTTATTATGTAACAAATACATGTATGAGAGATTTCAGTTTTGAGGGGGAGCACTAGTAAAATTGAAATTTTCGATTTTTCGTAAAATAAAACGCATATATGTGTTTTTTTCAACACATAATTTCACCCCATTATATCATTTAGGCTTATGTCTGGTACGATTGGAAATACTTTCTGTGAAATCAATAGCTTGATAATCTTAAACAACAATGGATAAATGTATTGTTACACTTTTAAGATTATCAAATTGCTATGCTAATTTTAATTAAGGATCAAAGTGAGTTCTTTTTAAATGTCGAGCTAGTTCTCACTTAATAGAATTATGCTTTTCCTATCATTTTGATGCTTTCTAGTAATATAATATTTTTTCAACATTTTCTGCATGATTTATTTAATATTGAGCATGTGTATATCGAAAAATAAAACTATATACAATTACAAAAGTATGTGGTTTATGTCAATAATTTCAAAATACAACACAATTGTTTAAAATTTTATTTTTCCAGATCAAGAAGGCTTTTCAGAAAGAACTAGGAAAATTAAACGTAATCCAAAATGTGGGATAAAACGACGTAGTGGGCCATATTCTTGTACATCTACTGATGTTTCTTCCGGCAATTATTCTGGTACCCAGACTTCAATTGCATACGAAACAGACGAATCTATGGAAATTAAGCAAGAAATCAAGGAAGAAATCACCGAAGGTATGCCTAGATTTGAAATTAAAATATCTTAACCAAGACTATTAAACAAAATATTGCAAAGTACATTTTGGAACAATTTCAGATGAAGACTGTTCAAAATTATGCACCGTATACATAAGAGAAGCTGCCATTTCGGACTGTGACAACCTGCGGACCAAATTGAAGCAGAAAATTGAGGAATCACAGACGCAAAGGAAATACACATGCGAAAAATGTGCGCGAAGCTATAGAACAAAAAATTGTTTGAATAATCATCAAAAATTTACATGCGACATCAGCCCCCAGTTTTTGTGTCCATTCTGTGACAAACGGTTCAAACGGAACACTCACATGAATAACCACGTTGTTCGCATGCATCAGAAAACAGACTTGAAGACATCGCAAGCGAGGTTTAATTGCGACAAATGTTTTCGAAGCTACACCAGGCTAGGAGATTTAAATCGGCATAAACGTTTAGAACACGCGGCAGTCAAGCCACAATTTTTTTGCGATTATTGTCCTTTTAAATCCAAAGAAAAAGCTAACCTGTCCAGACATATTACTTCACGCCATCTCAAATAATTTAATACGTGGAACTTCAATATTTGTGATGTTTCTAATACTAATTAAAAAATGCATTGCCTAAGATGTTTGTGAACATTTCTTAATAGAAATCAACGATTTAGTACATTTTTATATTTTTAATGATCGGAGAAGTAACTTTGTTCTCCGTCGAAATCAACATGAATCATTGTTCAAATATTGAATTCATTAAAACACATATTGTTTGTTTTCGAAAAAATGAATAGTTTAATTCCTTTATATAATTTTTGTAACGTGCATTCGCACCTTATTTTAATCCCGAATAAGTAAAATAATAATATTTCTGGGTTGGAGAAATCGTCTTTCATTTACCAATTCATTCAAAACTGATTCGTTGATCTTCATGTTTTTTCTGTATTAACCGTGAAGATCGACACTCTGAATTTGCAGCTAAACGTGTTTTATCCTTCCGTACTTATATAAAAAATGTCTGCATTTTTCAGTGACAACATGAAATGTATGCTATTGTCATTCAATGCATTAGTCACTTTTGTAAGATTTAGAAAAGTATATTTCCCTTAATATTGTTTCACACTTTATTGCATGATACTTTCGTAAATTTATGTCTTCTTAATTTAATGAGAACATCTTGAAACGAAACAACAGAAACTCAGGCCTGTGAATGATTGAAATAACTTCAATATGCAAAATAGCAATTAACAATTGTTTTCCAGATCAAGATAGTAATCTGAAATGTGTGAAATGTGAAACTATTAAACCAGATGATGGGTCATATTCTTTTACATCTACTCATATTTCTTCTAACAATAATTCGGATACCAAGACCTTAATTGAATACGACAATGATGAAACTTTACGAATCAAGGAAGAAATCATTCAAGGTATGGCTAGACTTGTAATCAAAATATCCTAAGTAAAAATATGAAATAAAGAATTGCAAATTACATTTTGGTCAACTTTCAGATCAAGATACGAAGGATTTTATGAGTCAAAAACCTGATGAAAAATATGATTCAAAATTGTGTACCATATATATGAGAGAAACTTCTATTTTGGCGGGTAATAAGCTGCAGACCATACAGAAACAACAAATACAGGCTTCAAAACCGGAAATGAAGTATACATGCGGAAAATGTGCGCGAAGCTATACTCTGAAGTCAAATGTGTTGAGTCATAAAAAATACGAATGCGACGTCAGGTCCCAGTTTAGATGTAAATTCTGCGACAAACGATTTAAACGAAAAAATCACATGCATATCCATGTAGTTCGCATGCATGAGAAAAAAAGCTCAAAGACATCGCAAACTAGGTTTAATTGCGAGAAATGTTCAGCAAACCACTTTGTTCTCCTTCAAAATCAACATGAATCATTTTTCAAATATTGAATTCATGCAAATACATCCTGCTTGTTTAAAAACATATGAATAGTTTTAATTCATTTTAAAGTTTTTGTATATTTTATTCGCACCTTATTTTCATTTCGAATAAGAAAAATAATAATATATCTGCGTTTGAGAAATCGTCTTTTATTTTCCAATTCATCAAAAATTGACTCGTTTATCTTTATATATTTTCTGTCTTAAGAGTGAAGATTGATACTCTGAATTCGCATCTCAATAATGCTCTCTACGTAACGCGAGCATGGTTTCCTCGTTTTCCCAGCGCGGTTTGTAGCAAAAAAGTGGTTTTTATTGGTGTTGGGGTGCTTTACCGGCCTAGGCAGAGAAAGTGCACTTAACTGCCGCGCTGCATGCGCGCGCATGCGCATACGTTACTTCAACTCACACGGTTGTTTCTGCGCGGTACTTGTCCGTTTAAACTAACCTCCAACCTGAGACGTAATACATATTACGAGAAAACTCGAAAACCGTACTCTTGTTAAATAAAATATCGTGTACACCAAGGCAATGTAGTCTTTTGTGGTTGTACTTTTTATTGATGAAATTAAATGTATGCTATTGTCAGCTGATGCATTAGTCTCTTTTCTGAGATTTAGACCATTTTCTTCAACTTAATATTAATTAAAATTTTACTGCATGATACTTTTTGATTGCCAGTCTTCTTAATGTGGGGAGAACATCTAAAAATGATACAAGAAGAATTTAGGCGTTTGAATCATTGAAATTATTTCAATATGCAACACAGTAATTAACCATTTTTTCCAGGTCATGATAGTTCTTCGAAAGCAACTCCAACACTGAAACGTTATCCGAAATGTGGGAGAAAACCAGATGGTGGGATATATTCTTGGACAGCTACTGGCATTTCTTCTAAAAATTATTCTGGTGTCCAGACTCTAATTGAATACGACAATGACGAAACTTTAGAGATCAAGCAAGAAATCAAGGAAGAAATCAAGGAAGAAATCGAGGAAGAAATTATAGAAGGTATGCCTATATTTGGGATAAAATTATCTTAACTAAAATTTTCAATCAGGGAATTGAAAATTATATTTTGGTACAGTTTCAGATCAAGAGACGAAGGAAGAATTAAGCCAAGAACGTGATGAAAAATATGAAACAAAATTATATACTATATATTTAAAAGAAGATGCTATTTTGACTGCTAACAAACTGCAGAGTCAAAAGAAGCCGAAAACTCAGAATTCAAAACGGGAAAAGAAATACAAATGTGAAAAGTGTGTGCGAAGCTATACCCAGAGACAAAGTTTGTTTAATCATCAAAAATTTGAATGCGCCGTCAATCCACAGTTCATTTGTAAATTCTGCGGCAAACAATTTAAACGGAAGAATCACATGAGTCGCCACGTGGGTGTTGTACATTTAAAAACAAACCTACAGACACCAAAACCGAAACATAATTGTCTCGTATGTCCTGCCAGTTATGGTTCGTTGAGTGGCTTAAATCGACATAAACGAGTAGATCACGCAGTAGTCAAACCACAATTTTTTTGCGATATTTGTGGTTACATAGCGACAGAAAAATTTACCTTGACAAGACATATGAATGCACGTCATCTCAAGTAATTTAATACGTGAAACTTCAATGTTTGGGAAATTTTTAATACTAATTGTATAACGTATTGCCTAGGATTGCTGTTTGTGAACATTTCTTCATAAAAAAAAAGATTTAGTGCATTCATATATTTTGAATGCTTAGAAAAATAACATGGTTCTCCATCGAAATCAACATGAATCATTTTTGAAATATATAATTCATTGAAATGCATCATTTTTGTTTATAAAATATTATATTGTGCCCCAAGACAACAAAGTAATCTTTTTACGGTGGAGCGTGAGTTTTTGAAAACACGCGAGACCGTAAAAACACTATTTTGCTGTTCCAAACCACGTCGAGAAATCGAGAAAACTAATATACTTTGGTTACAAAAAATACTTACTTTAAGTTATGGACAATTTTTCGCTTGATGTACTAACAATCCCGAATAACTAAACAAATAAAATTGAAGCGTTTGTGAAATCAGCTTCCATTTTTCAGTTGATTAAAAATTGACTAGTTGATCTTATTTTATTCTCTGTCTTCATTCCTACGTACCTATTATAAAAAAATGTGTATGTTTTTCAGTAATAAAATTGTATGTATTCAGTTGCCGGTTAATAAAATAGTCACTTCTTTGAGATTTAGATTTTTTTAAATTAATATTGATTCAAACATTACTGATTCATGCTTCTGTGATTGTCGGTCTTCTAAAACTAGAGAGAATATCTCAAAACAACAGAAAATTAGGTGCGTGAATCATTGAAGATATCACAAATTGCAACTTTGTAATTAACGACTTTATTTTGGCAGATCAAGATTTCTTCGAAAGCAACTTGAAGACCAATTTGTAATCTGAAATGTAGGAAAAAATCGCGTACTGATGTTTGTAGACACCAGAGTCAAGAGAATAATCTCACTTCTGAGAGAAATAAATTGAAGGACAAAAGTATAATTTTTCAAGTATTGATTTCATTAAAATACATACTGTTTGGTTACAACAAAAAGATTTTTTTTTTTTTAATTTTGATAAAGTGAGTTCGCTACTTATTTCGATCCCAAGTAATTAAAGTAATAATATCTCTGCGTTGGAGAAATCTTCTTTTATTTTCCAGTTCATCCAAAATTGACTCATTGATCTTTATGTATTTTCTGTCTCAAAAATGAAGATGTGCCTTGTGCCTTGTCTTTCCTTACTTAATATAAAAAATGTAATTTTTAGTAATAACCTTAAATGTATTCTATCGTCAGTTAATGGTATAGTCACTTTTTTATATTTAGATAAAAAATCAAATCCTCAGATTTGAATTAAATGTGGATTGATTTGTTTTTCTCTGCCTCCTTTCAATTTTAATAAATGAAAATGGATTGATCTTTTCAAATGTCGAATTATCTAATATACGTTTTGCCCATTCAAGAAACTCTTTATTTAATATTTTAAAAGCTTTTGTACCCATCCTCGAAAGATCCAGAATACAATACAAAATACAAAATACAAATACAAAAATACAAAATTATTACGCTTTCCACTAATACACATTTTATGGTTGTAGTCTTTTCTCAATTAGTAAAATCATTCTTTAACTGGATTTTATATGCTATCTAGTGCTTCAATATTTACTGCATTATTTATTTGTGATTTTTCATGGGTACATAGAAAAATAAAGCCATATAAGCATTTGAATTATTTCAATAGTTTCAAATTGCAACCCAATTGCTTACAGTTGAACAGGCTAGTAGGTAGTTAGTTCGGAACTAATATTCTGTCACAGAATGGCTACAGGCTCATAACACGGTGATTTCGAATAAATTTAGTTAAACTTTTAGATGAATAGACTACTGGTTGAAAACTTGATATAAAATATAATTCACAATTTTGTACTGTTTATATCAAAGAAACTGATCATTTAACTGTTAAAAATAAACTACCCACCCCCCATGCAAATTCTGCGACAAATGATTTAAACATAAATGTTATATAAATAGACATATAGGTCACGTGCATCAGAAAACAAACCAAAAGAAATTGGTATTGTGGCATGATTATGACAAGTGTTCTGGAATTTATAGCATGCAAATCACAAATTTTATTCTTATAGGTCGACAATGTTCTTCTGAACACAACTAGTTTCGAGCAAGCGAAAAGTTTCTTGACATAAAATATTAAATTATGACAGGTAGCAAATCGAAAAGTTAATCTTTTATTAATTTCTTTCAATTGCATTACCTCATTCCTTTAGAATTTGAATCTGTCCAAATGGAATATAATCTTCTATGGTTTATTATTATTAAGAATTTGGTGAAGGTTTTTACGAAAACCTTTTCTTTGTGTTCGCCCTGTACTTTTTTTGGTGTCAATGCGAATCTCCTTTAGAAATCGGAAATGAAAAATGTAAATGAATAAAATATGTCCTCAAAGCCATTGGGTTGTGTAGTGTGATTGTCCTTGGGCTAATAGTTAAATCTATATCTGTTTTAAGATAAGGATTAAAATCAGCTCAAATTGCTATTTGTAACTATCATGTTATAATTTTCTAGGTCTACGGGCCAAGCGTGAATCGAATAAAACAACAGGAAGAAAGGGTGGTGAGCCATATTCTGGTACAACTACTCACATTTCTTCTGGCAATAAGTCTGGTACCAAGACTTTATTTGAATACGAAATTGATCAAACTTTGGAAATCAAAGAAGAATTTATCCAAGGTATGACTATTTTAATTAAAATATCTTTAATGGAACTTTCCAAAAGCAAATGCATATTACATTTTCTCAAATTTTCAGATCCAGGGATATTTGCAGTCCATAAAGGGAATAAATCAAATGAATCAACATTTTGTACCGTATATATAAAAGAAGATAATATTTTGAAGTCGAAGCCGAAACCGCAGACCATAAAGAAGCAAACAATTCAGGAATCAGAACAGGAAAAGAAGCACACATGCGAAAAGTGTGCTCGCAGCTATAAACAGAAAAGTCATTTGAATCAACATTTAAAATACGAATGTGACGTCAAGCTACAGTTCAGATGTCAATTCTGCGAAAGAGAATTCAAACGCAGAAGTGACATGAGGAGGCACGTGATTCAAGTACATATTAATAAAAACTTGCAGACATCGAATTTAAGGCATATTTGCGAAAAATGTTCTCGAAGTTATCGTTCGTTAAGTGGTTTAAATCGACATAAACAAATAGAACATGCAGAAGTCAAACCAAAATTTATTTGTGATTTTTGCGGACATAAAGCGAATAGGAAATGTAATTTGGCAGACCACATTACTATTCGCCACTTACATACACCGTACCAAAGTTATGATTGCGACAAATGTTCGCGCAATTTTATTACCATACGTTCTTTACGTCGACATAAACGTTTAGACCATGCAAAAATAAAACCACAATTATTTTGAGATTTTCGCAATCATAAATCGAACATGGTAGGTATCTTGAGAACATGTATAGCTTTACACCGTACACAGACATTAAAATCCGCAACGAATGTTCTCGAAGTTATAACTGGCTGGTTTCTTTTAATTGGCATAAAATTTTAGAATATGCTGCAGTCAAACCACAGTAGTTAAAACATATTTGTTTCATCATCTTAAAAAAATTCAGCAATATACTGAAAAACTGCGATATGAATTAATATTCTTGAGTGTAGAATTTCGTATTGTACGTTTAGAATTATAAGATCTATGGAATAATGTAATTTTATTTGACAAGTAAAGTAATAGTTCTGTGTAGTCACTTTTCTTTATTTTTAAATTGATTCAAAATTACTTGCATGCTCCTTCCATTGTCCCTACTTTGTTCAATATAAAACGGGTACTCTTGCGATCATATAATACAATACAAATTTTGTAGACGGTTATCAGTAATAGCTGTGTAATTCATTATTTACTATAGAAAATGATAACATTTTATACTAATATTATAAATTAACTAATAGGGGTATGTCGTACAGGTTGGGGCTCTGTATAGGTTGGGGGAGCGCGTTTTTCTCTATTTCTTTGCACTGATGCCCCCTGTTATAACTGTCATATATTAGTATCAGTAGTAATACTAATATGTGAAAGCAATAACAGGTGGCACCAGTGCAAAGAAATTGAGAAAAACGCTTTGTACCAACCTATGCAGTTTCCGAACCTGTATGACACTCCTCTATATGATGCTTTGGTAACTGTTCATATTCATCATGTGAGTAGTGCTCGAAAATTATCCATTTGTAACTTTCACTTAATTATATTCTAGATCAAAAGCGTTACAAGAAGAAATCGAACAAATCAAGAGAAAGACAGGATGATGAAACATATTCTTGTACAACTACTCATATCCCTTCTGGCAATCAGTCTGGTGTCAAGACTTTAATTGAATATGACAATGATGACACATTGGAAATCAAGGAAGAATGCGTCCAAGGTATGTCTATTTTAATGAAAATATCTTTAACGAAACGTTAAGAAAGCAATTGCATAATACGTTTTGGTTAATTTTCAGATCCGCAGACAATAACAGTCCATAAAGGGTTTAAATCAAATGTCTCAAAATTTTGTACCGTATATGTGAAAGAAGATGACATTTTGGAGGTTAAGCCCAAACGGCAGGCCATAAAGAAGAAGAAAATCCAGGAATCAGTACAGGAAAAGAAGTACACATGCGAAAAGTGTGCCCGCAGCTATAAATATCAACGTCATTTGTATCGTCATCAAAAATTCGAATGCGACGTAACACCACAATTCAAATGTGAATTCTGCAATAAGCGATTTGCACATAAAAGGGGTATGATTTGCCACGTGAGTCAAGTACATATAAAAACAAACTTAAAGTTATCGAAACCGAAGCATAATTGTGAAATATGTTCTCGAAGCTATCGTTCCTTAGGTGGTTTAAGTCGACATAAACGAATAGAACATGCCGCAGTTAAACCAGAGTTTATTTGTGATTTTTGCGAACATAAAGTGCATGTGAAAGGTAACTTGATAAAACATATAGTTTCACGCCACTGACAGGCATTGAAACAAAGTCATGCTTGCGAAAAATGTTCGCGCAGTTATACATGTTTAAGTTTTTTATATCGACATAAACGTTTCGACCATGCAACAAAAAAAAACGACAATTCAACGGATATTCAAGAAAACCAGAATTCACTTGTGGTTGTTAAGAGCTTATAGTCAATATAATACATACAACATTGTATTCTCTTTAAGTTAGCAGGAAAATCTTGAAGGAAGGCTACCCAAGTGTCAGCCTTCGATTTGATTCGTTCTGAAGTATGTTTTACAATACTAAGAATTAAGGTTCACATATTTTTTTATACGCGCCCAAATTCATATTTAGGGGGCGAAATCGCCCTTCGAAGTTATCGAATAATTAATGAGAAATATAATTTTCAGTGAAATTAACCAATTAAAAGGAAGTATTTTATTTAGACTTTGTTTAGATTCAAATTACGTTAGATTGCAATACAATATTGATATTCCAACCATCATCCCCTTAAACCGGAGTTAACTACCTCCTGTGGCTGACATACACAAAAATTCATCATTTTCAACCATGTTAACATTTCTGTTGGAATGAATAAATTTTTCACATTCATGAAGCATTTTAAGTGTTGCAAATTAATTATTGTGGCATACACAATTCTACAGAAATTTGTTTTATTTATTCCCTATTATATTTTGTATAAAATAAAATTGTTTTACGGTACTGTTTGAAGCCTCAGAAATTTGTTTTGAACACTGCACTTTCCACACCTATTTCTCGATCTAAAAGCAAAGTTTCATAAAGGAAATATTTTTTTTCTGTTTCTTGAAAAAAGCAATCGAAAAATTATAGTTACTGCCCAGGAACAAAAAGCGTATTACATAGGGTTTTCAGACGAATATTAACGCCGGGTATTTATATATTTTCATTTATTTTACATGTGTTGTGCATATCCTTTAATTTGGATATGGTACCACAAGAAGTATGGTAACGTATATATCTCGTAGAATATATGTAAGTACCGTAAAATAATTTTATGTTATACGAAATGTTATAAGAAATAAATAAAATGAATTTCTGGAAAATTTTTGTATGTCGCAATAATTAATTTGTAACACTTAAAATGTTTCATAATTGTGAAACGTGCTTTGAGGGTGGTTTTTCTCCTTCGGATCAGAAGGGGGGTGCCCTTTTGCCTTCAGACTGCGATGTTTTCTCTTCCCACAATGTTTCCTGTCCTGAAGATAATTTTCCACTGCGCCGATTAAACTGCAACTGTTACAATTGTTCGAGAAAATAAAAATTTACATTAAGGGTAGTTTACCCTCTCTGAATCTGAAAGGGAGTGTAAAAGGATATAGCGTTTTTGTATTTTCATGCCACTTCAATAATTATTCAAAAATAAAACTTAACTTTGATGAAAATCAGGAATTTTTGTGTATGTTAGCAGCAGGGGTTAGTTAACCCCTGCTTAAGGGGATGATGGTTGAAAAACCAATATTTTACTGAAATCTAATAACATAATTTCAATATGAACAAACTTTACACTGCCTTTTCAATGATTAATTTCACTGATGATCTACACGTATAAAAGTACACGTGTAACTTATTTTTTAGTGCTCATTAGAATTTACTCTCATCTTCCCTCGTTTGAATTACTCCTGTTTGGTGTACGAAAATATATCACTCGAACTCGATGTAAAACTGCAGAGAGCACAATGTGCGTGTGTGCAATTTATCTACTACTCACCAAGGTACACATCAATATCACCGTATATCAATGCGCTTCATTGGTCAAAAGTTAAAAATCGATGGAAATATTGTATGGTCATCAAACTTTACTGTCTTGATACCAGTCGTGGTAAGTCCATAAGTGGTAATACCAGAAGAGACGGAAACTGACTATAAATTCCTACATGTAGAACTTATGCGTATTCCAGTTCTTTCTCTGGTCTCTTCTGCTAACCTCTGGAATTCTCAGGCTAATAATATAAGATTCGAGATAAGATCCGCTGATTGTTTAGCCTCATTCAAGATCAGAATTTTCCACCATTTACTGTCTGAACAAACGTCACTTATTTAGATCTGTATAGGTTCCAATGCTGAGACAGCTTTTCTAATTAATCTTCATTTATTTTTATATCAATTCCATTTTTATTATATAGCGCTTGTTAATTCTTCCACTAGTTCTTACAATCTTTACAATACCGTAATTGATTATTTTATTTCATATATTTAATGTATTTTCATTATTGTACTTATAATTTTTGCCCTCAAGGGAAACTTCCCAAGGCTTCAATAAACTGTGATTTAATCTAATCTATGTGTGGCGGTACTATTTTATACTGTAAACATCTGCTATTGTTCATCAATTTTTCTCCGTGCGGTTTAGTGCTTTTTTATAATTTGAATGTTTCTGAAATTTCGATTTTTTTAACTTAATAATTATTTAAACTAAGTGCACACGTCTCCACTAACAGTAATAAAAATAAGTTTAATATGTAGAGTTCAAGTTAACAAATGTTAATAAATATACAAGATTTCTTTTATTTTTAGATAATTACAAATAACAACATGATGCTTCGACGTAAAATTATATCTTTTTTCTAAGTTCATTCCTAAGGTACTTGCCAGTCTTCTTAATTTGATGAAAACATCTACTTAAATGAAAAAACAGAAATTTGGATCTGCAAATCATTGAAATAGTTCAAAATTGCAATATATTAATTAACAATTGTATTTTTTCAGTTTAATATAGATCTTTGAAAGCAAATAAAAAACTGAATTGTAATCCGAATTGTGGGAAAAAATCGTGTACTAATTTCTGGAGACACCAGACACAAAAGCACAATCTTCTTTCTGAAAGAAATCAATTGGCTGAAACATGTTTAAATACTGAAATTTCTTCTGAAAATAATCCTGATGTCGTGAATTCATTTAAATACGAGAATGACGAAACTCTGGAAATTAAGAATGAAATATTCCAAGGTATGAGTAGATTTGTAATAGAAACATCTTAATCAAAATTATGAAATGAAAGATCGCAAATCACATTTTGGTAAGATCAAGAGACGATAGAATTTATAGGCCAAAAACGTTATGAAAAATACGACACAAAATTGTGTGGCGTAGATATAAGAGAAACTTCTATTTTGACAGTTGACAAATTACCGACCAAACAGAAGCAGAAAATTCAGAATTCAAAACCGCAAATGAAGCATAAATGCGAAAAGTATGCACGAAGCTATGCCCAGAAAGGAATTTTGGTGCGTCATAAAAAATTCGAATGCAACGTCACGCCACAGTTCGGATGTACATTATGAGGCAAACAATTTAAACGGAAAAATAGTTTGAATAACCATATACATAGTTCGCGTGCACCAGAAAACAAACTCAAATACAACGCAAACGAGACATTATTGTGATAAATGTTCTCGAAGTTACTCTAGGCTAACAGGTTTAAATCAACATAAACGTATAGAGCATGCAGCAGTCAAACCACAATTCACTTGCCATATTTGTGGTCAAACAGCGAAAGAAAAAGTTGTCTTGTCAAGACATATGACTTCACGACATCTGAAGTAATTTAACAAGTTAAACTTCAATATTTGAAAAATTTGTGATAATAATTGAAAAATGCATAGCCTAAGATAGTTTTTTGTGAAAACTTTGTCATAGGAATTAACGCACGGAGAAAAATGGATGTTTACCATTAGCATCTAGATATTTCAGGTTAACATATTTAATGTTTAGCTATACGACAGCCATCTAGATGTTGAAGGTTATTTTCTGTTATTTTCTACCTCGAAGAATTTTTAGAAGAATTTGCGTCAACTATTTGGTTATATCAAATAATTTACAGCATTATTATTAATATTTAGAAAAATAATATTGGTAATCATAATTTTCCTACAAGTTCACATGTGGCACGAAATGACACCGCACATTGACTGTAAGCTTCCTCAAGCGGCGGTACTTTTTTATACTTCAAACATCTACTATTGAACATTCATTTTTCTCCGTGCTCTTTAGAGCATTTTTGTATTTTTAATGATTTGAAATTGAGATTTTTTTAAGCCTAATATTCATTCAAGTGCACACGCTTCGACTAACAATAATAAAAACAAGTTTAATGTATACAATTCTAGTTAACGAATGTTAATGAATATACAAAATGTCTACAATCCATATTTTTTATTTTCATTTTTAGATAATTACAAATAACAGCATTATGCGCTGACGTAACATAAAATCTTTTTTCCCCGAGGTTATTTCTAAGGTATTGTCCGTCTTCTTATATTTGGGAGAACATCTATATAAATAAAAGAATAGAAATGTAGACGTGTGAACCACTGAAATAATTTAAAATTTCAATATAGTAATTAGAATTTTTTATTTTTCCAGCTCCAGATAATTATTTGAAAGCAACTACAAGACCGAATTGTAATCCGAAATTACGGACAAAATCGTTTACTAATTTTTGGAGACGCCAGATACCAGAGCACAATTTTCTTTCTGAAAAAAGGCATTTGGGCGAAAAATGTTCAACTACTGAAATTTCGTCTGACAATAATCCTGATACCACCACTTCAATTAAACTTGAGAATGACGAAACTTTGGAAATTAAGGAGGAAATATTCCACGGTATGAATAAATTTGTAATCAAAACGTCTTAATCAAAATTGTGAAATGAAAAATTGCATACTACATTTTGGTAATCTTTCAGATCAAGAGACGATAGAAGTTACAGGCCAAAAACTTCATCAAAAATACGTGTCAATAATGTATACTGCAGGTATAAGAGAAGATAATATTTTGACTGATAACAGCAAACTGCTTCACCAGAACAAGCAGAGAGTTCAGGAATCAAGGGAGGAAAGTGAAAAAAATTACAAATGTGAAAAGTGCGCTCGAACCTTCAAAAAGAAATCCCATGTGAATTATCATCAAAGATTCGCATGCGACGCGAGGCCCCAGTTCAGATGTAAATTCTGCGACAGACGATTTAAACGGAAAAGTCACGTGAGTCGCCACGTGGATTTTGTACATCTTAAAATAAACGAACTGACATCGAAATCGAGGCATTATTGCGACAAATGTTCCCGAAGTTACATTTGGCCAAATGATTTAACTCGACATAAACGTTTAGAACACTCAGCAATCAAGCCACAATATACTTGCGATATTTGTGATTATAAAGCGAAAGAAAAAGCTAACTTGTCAAAACATATAATATCACGTCATCTCAAGTAATTTATTAAGTGACACTTTAATATTTGTAAAAATTATAATACCAATTGAAAATTTTTCTACAATAAAAAAAATTATTTATTTTTCTATTTTATTTTAATATTTAGGATATTTATAATACAAATTGAAAACGTCATCGTCAAAGATTACTTTTTGTGAAAATTTCTTCATAGGAATCAATGGCTTAGTGCATGTTTATTTTTTTAATCTTCAGAAAAATGACTATTGTCATATATTATTGTACAATTATACTCAATATTAAATGCATTTTAAGATTTCGATAGAGAACTCCCTATCGATATAATCCTAAATAACTTTGGGACATTTTTGAATTGGTTGCCGTTATTTTGGATGTTAACAAAATGCGGACCAAATTCGAGGAGAAAATTCATGAATCAGAAGAAATGCGCATGCGACAAGTGTTCCTGATGGTGTCGACAGAAAAGTAATTTGACTTTTCATAAAAAATACCGTCACGGCTTCAGGCCACAATTAATATTTAAATTCTGCGACAAACGAATTGTAATTATATCTTGCCTTCAATACCAAAGTTTGTAAACTGAATTCGTGTCTATGTAAATGTGCTTTATCCCTTATTACTTAAGATAAGAAAGGTTTTTTTCAGTAGTAAAAATAAATAAATGCATTCGATGAAAAATTAGTAATTCATTTATATCTTTGCATTTTACTAATGTTACTGATTTTCCGACCATTCACTTCAAGTGCTTGACAAGTAGTAAATGGTAAAAAAATCAATTCCCTGGGAACTATGCAGAATGAAGGCTTGAGAATGCTCTCTAAATTTGAATCAGTGGAATTTCACTGAGAATCAGTGACCAGCACCGTTTATCCTTTTACGTCATTGTTTATTCTGATCTTCAACAGCCTACCAATCTAGTGAAACTCGAATGTAAACTTTTAATCAGAATTCTTATTCTTCAATATAAATAAGGTTCATTCTTTTATGTCACGAAATGTTTGTGCTGTAAGAAGCACTGATTTTACTTCTTGTTAATAAAATTATATTTCTGTGTTTCATACACTATTTTAATTTCCGATTGATTTAAAACTATTTTTACTCTACTTGTTTGCCAGTGCTTATGTACTTTATTGTACATTTCTCTAAGATAATCCTTATGAAAACAGTTGAAACCCATTGAAGATTGATAAATTCATTTTAACAACAGTTTTTTCATCGAAGGGCAAAAGGGCTTACGAGGTAAACTGATGTTTAGGCTTACTAATTAAATTCTATATAATTTAATTTCACACAATGTTCTCTATTTGGAAAGTTCAGATTTGCATGATAATGATCAAAATATCTGACCTCCTTTCCTCCGATTTTTTCAGATTATCATAGTTACATGTTTCAATATAATTCTGGGATTTTGATGTACCAGAGGATAAAAGATATTCTTCTTAAAAGGAATAAAATAGACACTAAAAGAAATTCTCATGAAAAGGATTTGACTTTTACACTTAAATACAACGAGGAACGAACTTCGGTAATCAAGGAAAAAGTTATGGAAGGTGAAGTTTGAAATGCATAGTCAATATATTTAGATAATTGTAAAATACAAGACTTCAAATAACGGTTTATTAAAATTTCAGATCAAGGAAAATGCTCAAATAGAGACATGGAATCAAGTGACAATCTAAAATATTTGTACCGTATGAAAGTCAGTGATACCTCAGCTGTTCAAAAGATCCCACCAAAAAAGATTAAGAAAATTGGAGATTCTAAAGCTGAAGCGGAACAGCAGTACAAATGCGATAAATGCGCTCGAAGTTATAACCAAAAGAAAAATTTGAATCGTCATAAAAAATACGAATGCGGCGGAATTCGAATGTTCGTGTGTGAATTTTGCTTTAATCGCTTTAAATATAAAGATTACCTTCGTCGCCATATAGATCGGATGCATCTAAAAACAGACGCAAATATATCGGAAGGAAATTATAATTGTGACCAATGTAGTCGAAGTTATCGTGTCTCCAGTAGTTTAAATCGACATAAACGATTAGATCACGCAGAATTTAAGCAACAAGTGCAATGTGATGATTGTGATTTTACATCGAGCCACAAACAAAACTTGTTGAGGCATATCCGTTTACGTCATCTTTAATTATATATGCCAAGTATCATCAGACTTTCGTAGTATTTGGTGTAGTTTCCATTTAAAGTTTCAATCCGTTTTTTTTAATCGACCCGCGTTTCTACTATCGATAAAAAAAACAAGTTAATTTTGGTAGAAATCAAGTTAACGAATGTTTACGATTTTAAAATAATTATAAGTCATGTTTGATTCCATGTTAACAAATAATGTCACCTGTTAATAAATATATACGATTTCTGCAATCCGGATATTTTTTTTTTAATTTTCAGGTAATTAAGAATAACAGCATGCTTAGGTTAGCAAAAATGTAAAAGCTGAGCTGTAGACTTGCATTTGTTGTTGTCTAGATTATTAATGATGAACATTGGAACCTGGAACGAAAATACAAAAAGGTTTTGTTAAATCGCGACAGACAGCCAATTTTGAATCGATATGTACACAGCAAATTTTTAATCTCAATACTTTAATCTAAGCTAAGATAAAAAGTATATAAAATTTCATAGGCTCTCTATTCAGAAAAAACATGAACTTGAATAAAATGCGATCAGCAGATTTGATACAAGTCCTGTCTAATTCAAACTAATTTCACAAATCAAAATCCATCAAATTCTGATCATGTAGAAATCCTATACTTTTCTACCATCATATTTTCATTGAACTGCTATGCAATCTTGTTAGTACAAGACTTGCGACAAATTCTATGTTTCGGAATCTAGGGTATTTCTATAAAATTGTATCTGTTTGAAAATCGTATACTTTTCTATCAACAGTGTCTCATTGAAACTCCATGCAATCTTACCGATACGATACTTCTATCAAATCTTTTGTTCCGAAATGTTCCATAAATCTCATACTTTTCTACCAACAGCATATCATTGAAACTATATCAAATCTTAACGGCACCAATATTGTATCAAAAACTATGTTCAAGAAGCTTGGATATTTCTATCAAAATATGCTATCTTACTATATACTATATATTATATACTATATACTATATACTTACTATATACTATATATATAGTATGCTTTTCTGTCAATAGAGTTCTTCATTGAATCTTTATAATATCTTATCCTTGCAGAACTTGTATCAAATCTTATCTGTCTTACAAAGTTTCAGAAGTTTCTATCAAATTCTATCCATCGAGAAATCTTACCCTTTTCTAGCAAAATTTTCTATTAAACCTCTATCAAATCTTATCCATACAGAACTTATATCAAATCCTATATTCAAAAATTTCGAAAATTTCTATCAAATTCTGTTCATCGAGAAGTCTTATATTTTTTGTCAATAATTTCTCATCAAAATTCTATCAAATCTTATTTTCACAGGACTTGAATCAAATCCCATATTCTAGAAACTTGGAAGTTTTTATCAAACTCTAGCCGTCGAGAAATCTTATTCTTTTCTATCAATAGCTTGCCATTGAAATTCCATCAAACTATATGCACTGCAGACTTTTATCCAACTACATATCAGAATTTCGGAAATTTCTATTAAATTTTATCTTCTAACAAAATTCGTGAAATTGTGGATACAGGAAACGGATTAAAAAGTATTGCATTTTTTTATCAAGACCTATTAAACTTTTTCCGCAGGAATAAATTATGCTATGAGTCAATCATTATTATAGTTTATTGGGTCAAGGTTTACTGCATGATGTTTGTGCTCGACTGTCTTTTTTTTTGTGAAAAGTCGAATCGCTTTAGAAATAGAAAAACAAAGATCTCTATTTATACAATGTTTTTCAAACGCCATTAAGTAATGTAAAGCGGTTGTGTATTGCTTATACTGTTCGACATGATTGCTGTCCCTTTAAATCCAGGTGATTGTTATACGAGTTTTTTCCCAGATTACGAACCTGTTGACAGAAATGCTCTAGTACGTCGATTCTTTTAGTAAATCGGACTCAAAACGTTAAAAAAAGGTGTTTTCGATACTTTCTGGAATCTTGAACCTTTTCATATATATATATATATTGAACTTGAACCTTTCCCTTTGAAGCTACAGGATATTTCCATGGAGTCGTTGATAAACTTATTTTTAGTCTCACGCTGCAGCCGCTAGGACTTGTAATGTATGCTACCAAAAAAAATCTTATAAGAATCACCTGGAATTCTTCAAAGAACAGAAAAAATGTTAGACAGTGTTATTATGTAAACAATGTCTGCTATAGGGTAAGGACTGAAATAATCGAAAATTACTAATTGTAAATTTCGCCTTATAATTTTCTAGATAAACGGAATTCCAAGAGGCAAACAAAAAAGTCAACAGGAAGACAGGATGGTGGGCCATATTTTCGTACAACTGCTCGAATTCCTTCTGACAATAAGTCTGGTACCAAGACTTTAATTGAATACGACATTGACGAAACTTTGGAAATCAAGGAAGAAATCATCGAAGGTATGAATAGCTTTTAAATTGAAATTCCGCCACTAAAACTATGAATTAAAAACTTAAAAATTACATGTTTGTTTATTTTTTCAGATTATGAATCTGCTGGTAGCCAGAAACGTAACAAAAAGTACGAAACAAAATTGTGTACTGTAGGTATAAGAGAACATCGTGATGTTTTAGCATATAAGTGCGAAAAGTGTGCGCGAAGCTATGCCCGGAGAACGAGTTTGTTTAATCATAAAAAATTCGAATGCGATAACATTCCACGGTTCAAATGTGAATTCTGCGACAAACTATTTAAACGGAAAAGTAATGTTAGTCGCCACGTGGGTGATGTACATCTTAAAAAAATTTCACTGACATTGAAATCAAGGCATAAATGTGACATGTGCCCTCGAAGTTACATTTGGCAAGGAGATTTAAATAGGCATAAACGTTTAGAACATGCACCAGTCAAACCGCAATTTATTTGCGACTATTGTGGCTTAAAAACGAATCGGAAATTTGTCTTGTTAGAACATATTACTATACAACATCTCAAGAAACGCAACACACGAAACTGCAATCCTGAGCAAATTTCTATTGCTAATTAGAAACATTCCTATTTATTTGTGATATACCTAAGGTTACGTTTTGTGCAAATTTCTTCATAATATATAATCGGCGGTTTAGTGTATTTATGTTTTATTAATGTTCCGAAAGGATAAATCGACTCTGTACAGCAATCATCGTGAATCATTTTTCAATGTTAAATTTATTTAAATACATACAGTTTATTTTTAGAAAATCTTTTTATACTTTTCGACCATTTTCTATTTTATTTACTAATGAATAAAGTAATAATAATTAATACTCTCAACGACAGAATAAAGAAGTTTAGCTATATGAAATATTTAAAGAAGTAAAATTAAGAAATAAAGGGTAGTCTTCTCCTATCTAAGTGTGCTTTATCCTTCATTACTGAAGATTAAAAAAAAAACCTTTAATTTACGACCACTTGTCTATATGTACTAATGAAGTAGTAAGAAGTTCGTTCTCAATATTTCCATAAACTACTGTAAAATCCACAGTTTAATAAGCTTTAAAAATTTACAGACAAAAATGTTCTTCATTCAACAAAATAGTTTAGTTGATTACATTTGGTTGATTTAAAACAAAAGTTTAAGTGAGTAAAATTTGTGTTACGGGCATGCAGCTCTTATCCGAATCCAACATTACCCACATTTTTTTTGAGAGCTTATTGTCGTTACGAAATTTGGTTGTCCGTGTAATAAACAAATGCTATGGCTGGACCAACAAGCATTTCGTTTATTCAACTAAATACCTTTTCAGGTGTAGTTTTCTACTGATTCGGAACGTAAGTGCTTGCTCAAGCAAATGATAAGCGACTTATTACTACTTTAAATTCAGGGTGAGATATGTTCTGTCAACTTCATATTGAATACTCTAATCTATTAGAATGCAAATAATGCCTAAAGAAATTCACACGAAGACAGGGTGGTTGGTCATATTCTTGTACAGCTACTGAAATTCCTTCTGGCAATAATTCTGGTGCCAAAACTTTAATTCAATATGGAAATGACAAAACTGTGGAAATCAAGGAAGAAATCATTCAAGGTATTAAAACATCTTCACCAAAACCATTAAATAAAAAATTGAACACTGCATTTTGGTAAATTTTCAGATCAAGAGACGAAAGAAGTTACAGGCCATAAACGTAATAAGAAATACGAGTCAATATTGTGTAACGTAGATATAAGAGAAGATATTAATTTGTCTGTTAACAAACTGCGGACCAAATTGAAGAAGAAACTTAAGGAATCAAACCCGGAAAAGAAATACAAATGCGAAAAGTGTGCGCGAAGCTATAGTCAGAGACAAGCTTAAAGTAATCATTTCCGACTATTATGGTCACGTAACTAATCAGAAAAGTAGCTTGTCAAGTCACATGACTTCACGCCACTCACAGACATTTAATTCGACATGAACGTTTAGAACATGCAGCAATCAAAGTACAATTTATTTGCGACTATTGTGGCCACAAAACTAATCAGAAAAGTAACTTGGAAAGTCTTCAGAGTTGTCTCTTAAATAATTTCACGTACGCTAGACAAGCATCATCTACGTAGATAGCATAGGGCGTATATGTTAAAATCGTCAAAAATTGTTATTTAGCTCTTAAACCATGTATCATAGTACTTTTTCCCAAAATTCTAGAAAGGCTTGCAGGTCAAATGTAGATATGCAATCAGAATACTTTTTCATCTAAGAGCAAAAGTATTTACTCAGAAAAAAAAGATTAAGGCTCATAATTCAAAAAGAATATTTAGATTAAAAAGTACTGATAAATCATTGTGTTTAATTCCATGTTAATAGAATGATAACAGTTCTGCGTTCTAAAAAACATTATTTTTCCAGTTGCTTACAGATTAACAGCATGCATGGTTCTTTTGTGATTGTCCGTATTCTTAAAACTCAAAATTAGGATTCTTCCAACCTGTGGAAGACTAAGCATATCGGCACGACAAATTTCTGCATAAATGTTTTCTAATTCAGAACGACACATTTCATTTTGCTAGATCACCTGAGGGAAGAGCTCTATCTTATTCCTGAAAGAAATCAATTCTACGAAAAATATATAACTACTGAAATTTCTTCTGGTGATAATTCTGATGCCAAGACTTTCATGAAATACGAAAATGACGAAAATTTGGAAATCAAGGAAGAAATCTTCCAAGGTATGACTAGTTTCGTAATAAAAATATCTTATGTAAAACCATTAAATAAACATTTTAAAATTACATTCAAGTACATTTTCAGATCAAGAAATTTCCTGGCAAGAAACAACAGGCCAAAACCGTAGAAAAAAATATGGACCAAAATTTTGTACCGTAAATGTAAGAGAAGATGATAATCCAACTTTGAAGAAGAAATTTGGGAACCAAAAAAAAAAGAAAATTCAGGATTCAATACCGGAAAGAAAGTTCACATGCGAAAAGTGTGCGCGAAGCTATACACAGAGACAAAACTTGTATCGTCATAAAAGGCTCGTTTGCTACGTCAATCCAAGAATTCAAGAATCAACGCAGAAACATCAAAAAAATTACAAGTGCGAAAAGTGTACTCGAATCTATAAATGGAAATTTAGTTTGAATTTCCATCAAAAATACGAATGCGACGTCACGCCACAGTTCAATTGTGAACTCTGCGGCAAAAGCTTCAAACAGAAAGGTGCTATGAATCGCCACTTGGGTATTGTACATATTAAGGCAAATCCATATCTCAGTGTCGCAACTAAAACACCATTTATTTGCGATATTTGTGGTCATGCAGCGACAGAAAAAGGTATCTTGTCAAGACATATGATTTCACGTCATCTGAATTAATTTAATATGTGAAACTTTATGCCATGATAAACCAATTTTGCGTTAATCGCTTTAATTACAAAGATTACCGTCTTCGTCATATAGATCCGATCCATTTGAAAAGCGACGCAAATATTATATCGGAAGGAAATTATGATTGTGACCAATGTAGTCGAAGTTATCGTGTCTTGAATAGTTTCAATCGACATAGACGGTTAGATTAAGTAGAATTTAAGCAAAAAGTTCAATTTGATGATTGTGGTTTTACATCGAACCTCAAAGCAGACTTGTTGAGGCATATTCGTTTGCGTTATTTTTAAGTATATACACTGAGCATCATCAAACACGTAGTATTCAGCGTAACACTAATTTAACATTTTAATTTGAATTATTTTTTATTTAAGGCACAAGTTTGCACTAACAATAAGAAGAACCAGTTCGATGTCTTAAAAGCAATGATGAATCATGCATGATTCTGTGTTGAGATTAATTCAATTACTCTTGACAAAATCCCAGCAGCGACATGTAGCTAGTTACTAAAGTATATTTATACAAATTACGATTATATAAATTGTAAAGAATTTAATAAATATATAATATTTTTGCAATCTAGATACCTCCTTTCTATTTTTAGTTGATTAAGAATAATAACATAATGTGTTGACGTAAAATAGAATTTTCTTTTTTTCTAATGTTAGCAAAAATGAACAAGATGAGATATAAGCTTACCTTTGTATTTGTGTAGATTATTAATGTAAAAAGTGTAGTATCCTCGTATGAGGAAACTAGATGTTTCTGGATATAAAATGTCAAAATATGTCAAATAACAAATTTTAAATTGATATATTTATAATTTGCTTTTAATCTGAATACTTCAACCTTCTACAATGCAAATAATGTCCAAATGCAATATGCTTTGGATTACCAATGTTTCTCATTAGAAACAGAAAATGATTATTCAAAATAAAATATTTCTGTAACGCTATTAAGTAATGAGATACGAATGTATGTGGTTTATGTTTAAAATATATATCCGCTCTAGGATAAGGATTACAATCACGGTACATTAATAATTGTAACTCTCACTCTACAATTTTCTAGATAAAAAAGGCAAGATTAAGTCGAGGAAATCACCAGGAAGAAAGTGTACTGGGCCATATTCTTATACAGCTACTAAAACTTGTTCGGTGAATAATTCTCGTGCCAAGACTTCAATTGAATACGACAATGACGAAACTTTGGAAATCAAGGAAGAAATCATCCAAGGTATGGCTATATTTGTAATAAAAACTTCTCAATTTGAACAATAAAATAAAAAATTTAAAATTGCATTTTGGTTAATTTTCAGATAAAGACATGACAGAAGTTACAGGCCACAACATCAATGAAAAATATGAGTCAAAATTTTGTACTGTAGATGTAAGAGACGATGGTCTTTTGGTTTACAGTAAACTACAGACCATAAAGAAGCCAAACATTCAGGAATATAAACAGGAGCCCGAAAAGAAATACCAATGCGAAAAGTGTGCCCGCAGATATAAGTGGAAAAAGCATTTGAACCACCATGTAAAATACGAATGCGACGTCAGTCCACAGTTCACATGCAAATTCTGCGATAAACAATTTAAACGTAAATTCAGCTTGCGTAGTCACATGGATTACATACATCTTAAAACAAAGTTACAGACATCAACGAGATTTAATTGCGACCAGTGTTCTCGAAGTTACAGTTTGTTAAGACATTTACGTCGACATAGGCGTTTAGATCACTCAGTTATAAGACATAAAGTTTGTGACTATTGTGGCTACAAAACTATTTGGAAAAGTCACTTGTTAAGACATATTACTTCATTTCATGTCAAGCAATTGAGTTTACAAAATTTTAAACCTCAGGGAAATTCGACATAATATTATTTTTCCTAAAGCGCGTATTCCTTATTACATCAAGCGAATGTGTGTCTACGATTTCGCTTTGTAAGAATCACTGCAATAAGCAGATATTCAATGGTTAATGCATTTTTTTGTTTGAAAAATCGCAAAGCGTAAGTTTACTCTCCATCGATATCAATAAATTACTTCTGTCAAATGTTGAATTGGTTAACAGATACTTTGTTTATTCGTGAAAATATATAGATGAGAAGGTATATTTCGAGGACCATTGTCTATCAAGCGCACTAAGTATTTCAACTTATGTATCCGTGGAGAAAATTTGTACCGACATTTATCTACGTGAAGTCTCCTTATTATTGATAATTTACTTTAAAAAATTATTACTTTTTCCACTAATGTAGATCAACGGAAGTATTAGCTTCTCAGTGAATAAAATAAACATATTTTCGGAAATTTAGATACCTTCTTTTAACTTAATATTTATCTAATTTTTACTATCGCATGATACATCTATGGGTACATCTGGAAATATAAATATAGACATTTAAGTGTGTTAATTATTTCAACAATTTTAAATTGCAAGATAATTATTAACAAATTTATTTTTGTAGATCAAGAAATATTTTTAAAGGCGGAAGCTGGGCTACATGCTTCGTTTCACTGTACAGCTATTGAAATTTCTTCTTACAATAATTCTGATGCGAAAACTTCAGTTGAGTACGACAATGAAGAAACTTTGGACATCAAGGATGTAATCCTTCAAGGTATGTCTATATTCGCAATAAAAATATCGTAACTAAAAATATGACATAAAATATTTTTGATTACATTTTAATAAATTTTTAGATTCAACAGTGTGCAGCGTAGATACAAGAGATGCTGCTATTTTGAATACGAAGAACCTGCGAACCAAATTAGAGCAGAAAATTCAGGAATCAAACTCGGGAGAGAAGACCAAATTGAAGCAGAAAATTGAGAAATCAAGACAGGAACCGGAAAGGAAATACAAATGCAAAAAGTGTGCCAGCAGATATAAATGGAAAAAACATTTGAATCACCATATAAAATACGAATGCGGCGTCCTTCCACAATTCGGATGTAAATTCTGTGGGAAGCTATTCAAACGAAAAAGTAATCTGAATGATCACGTGGATCGTGCACACCTTAAATCAAATTCACAGAAATCAAATCATAAATGTGACAAATGTCCGCGAATATACAATTGTTTAGGCTACTTAAATCGACATAAACGTGTAAAACACTCCGTAAAACGACAATTTGTTTGCGACTATTGTGGCCGCAGATTTGATTGGAAGAATCACTTGTCAAGACATATTACTTCATTTCATAGCAAAGAATTTAGTGCACATGTTTGAACATTAGGAAATGTATTCTTAATAGTAAATTCATCCTCCATCGATATCAATAAATTAATTTGGTGAAATGCTGAATTGGTCAACAGCTATTATGATTTGTTGTAAAAAATATATGAATGAATAATATGGATCAATTTTACGTATACGCTTCCTGGTTAGAAATTGAGATCAGCTTTCCGTGATAATTGCTGTGCCAACATTTATTTCCGAAAAATCTCTATATTATTCAATATTTACTATAACAAATTATTACTTTTTCACTAATGTAGATTAACGAAAGTATTCTCTTTTCAGTCAATTAAAGAACTATTTTTCAGCAATTTAGATACCTGCCTTTAACTTAATATTGACCTAATATTAACTACTGCATGATACATCCATGGGTACATCTAAAAATACAATTATAGAAATTTAAGCCTGTCAATTATTCCAGTAATTTTAAATTGCAACATAATTATTTAACATTTTATTCCTGTAGATCAAGAAACTACTTTAAAAACAACTACGAGAGGGAAAGGAAATCCTAAATATCGAACAGAACCCGAAGGTGGGCTACACTCTTCTTTTCAATGTGTTTATTTTTTGGAATATAAACCAACTAGTGAAAATTCTTCTGACAATAATTCTGGTGCCAAAACCGAGGCCAAAACTTCAATTGAATACGACAATAACGAAACTTTGGATATCAAGGATGAAATTCTCCAAGGTATGTCATTCGCAATCAAAATATCGTGACTAAAACTATGAAATAAATTATTTTTAATTGAATTTCGGTAAATTTTCAGATTCAGAGCAGAAGGAAGGTATAGGAGAAGCTTCTTTTTTTGATGTTAAGGAACTGCCGACCAAATTAGAGCAGGAAATTCAGGAGTCAAGACAGGAACCAGAAAAGAAACACAAATGCAAAAAGTGTGCTCGCAGTTATAAATGGAAAAAGCATTTGAATCACCATCTAAAGTACGAGTGTGGCGTCATTCTACAGTTTACATGTAAATTCTGCGGCAAACAATTTACAAGGAAAAGAAACATGACTCGCCATGTGGCTGATACACACCTTAAAACAGGCTTACAGTTATCGAAAACGAGGCATAATTGCGACCAATGTTCGCGAAGTTACATTTGGCTAACACATTTACATCGACATAAACGTTTAGAACACTCAGCTGTAAAACGACAATTTATTTGCGACTATTGTGGCCATAAAAGTAAATGGAAAAATCACTTGTCAAGACATATTTTTTCATTTCATTTCAAGTAATTAAGTACACAATACTTTGAACATTAAGAAATTTGTACTTAATAATATCAAATGCTTTTCTTTATCACATTATATAGCTATGTACCTAAGATTTCTGTATGTAAAAATTACAAGATTATTACTCTATTGTCAAATGCATTCTAATTTTTTTAAGATTCTGATTTGCGAATTACTTTTGTCGAATGTTGGGTTTTCTGGTATGTACATTGTTCAGTTGATACATTGTTCATTTCGTAAAAAATGTACGTATGAGAGGTCGTATGTTGATGATATGCAGCAAATCACAATTTTTGATGCTTCTGATCATAAAACAAAATTCAAAGGTTAATCGTTTGATTTCATGTAAATAAAATAAATTTTTACTTTTTGAAGATTCTGAGAGAGTAAATTTATTCTCTGTCAATATCAATAAATTATTTTTGTAAAATCCTGAATTGGTTAACAGCTATTATGATTTTTTGTATACAAAATATACGGATGAGAAATATGGATAAATTTGATATAATATATAAAATTTATCCATATTCCTTATTCGTATATTATATGTTTTGACTAGTTGAAGCTATTTTTAACAAATGCTCCTGTCATTTTTACGTTTTAACTAGTCAAAACTAGTTTTAACTGATTTCAGGTAGAAACGGTGACATGTTTATGGTTGGACATTAAGATTAAGGTGCTGCGATTATTGCTGTCTCCACATTTATTCTCGTAAAGTCTCTTTGTGATTCACTATTTACTCATGACTTATTACTTTTTCCAGTAATGTAGATCAACGAAAGTATTATCTTCTCAGTTAGTAAAATAACTATTTTTTGGAAATTCAGATACCTTTCATTTACTTGATCTTAATCTAATATTAACTACTGCATGATACATCCATGGGTACATCTAAAAATACAACTATATACATTTAAGACATAAATATTTTTAATGTTATATTTCTAGATCGAAAAATGTTTTTAAAGACAACTACGAGGCCGAAAAGAAATAAAAAATATCGAGGAAAAGCAAAATCTGGGCTTCATACTTCTTTTCACTATACAACTACTGAAATTTCTTCTTACAATAATTCTCGTGCCAAGACTTCAATTGAATACGACAATGACGAAAATTTGGAAATCAAGGAAGAAATCATCCAAGGTATGACTAGACTTGTAATCAAAATAACTGAACTAAAACCATGAAATAAAAAATTTAATGTTACACTTCGGTAAAATTTCAGATCAAGAGACGAAGGATGTTACGGGCCAAAAACGGGATGACAAATACGATTCCAAAGTATGTACCTTAGATATAAGAGAAGCTGTTATTTTGGATGTGAACAGACTGCGGACCAAATTGAAGCAGAAAATTTTGGAATCAAGACAGGAATCGGAAAAAAAATACAAATGCGAAAAGTGTGCTAAAACCTATAAATGGAAACGTGGTTTGACTGCTCATCAAAAGTTCGAATGCTACGTCATTCCACAGTTTAGATGTGAATTTTGCGGCAAACAATTTACACGGGAAAGAAACATTCGTCGCCACGTGGATTTTGTACATCTTAAGACAAAGTTACAGACATTGCAAACGAGGAACTATGACAAAAGATGTTCTCGAAGTTACATTAGGATAAATTCTTTGAGAAAAAATGGACCGTTAGAACACGCAGCAGTCGAAGCAAAATTTACTTGTGACTATTGTGGTCAAAAAAAGCATCGGAAATCAATCTTGTCGAAACATATTACTTCAAAACATGTCAAGTAATAATGACAATCATGAAACTGCAGCAATTAGAAAATTGCTAATACTAAAACAATGTATACCTTGAGAGCATAGAGCAACGGAATCAATTACAGAGAGTAGTACAGAGGAGAAATCATCAGTCGAGGAAAAAGTTGATTTCTACTAACGTAAAACTAAACTATGTTATCTCTTTAGTAGAAGTCATTAAATGAGTTTCATTTTAGTTTTTGAGTTATAAATATCAAATGTACGTGAAAAAATAATGAAAATAGAAAGAATTCAATCTTTTCCTCAGACAATAGACTCCCTCTCAGTAATTGGTGCCCGTACTTTACCGAAGGTTACTTTTTGTGAAAATTCCTTCATAATATTCAGCAGGTTATTCGTATGCTAATATTTTTTGTTTTTGTGTTCTCTTCATAATGATAAGGTATGGGTTTTTTTATGAAAGCTGACTATCGCAGATTTCACTAACTCTCCGCGTTTTGAGACCGCCTGAATCCGAAAAAATAGGTTTTACGTTTAGATCTGACTGTCTATCGTCGTAATGATCATGGTTGTCGTCGTTGTGGTCTGCACATTACTCTGGATACTTTAGACTTTTTCAACAAATGTCAAATTTTAGTTTGATATATTTATAACATTCTTTTAATGTAAACAAGGTACAAATTAATATCGTTTGCTATTTTTATGTTTATTTTGTCAAAAGTGTCAACTTAAAATTAGACAATTAAAGAATAAACAAAAAAATTTGGTCGCCATTGCTTTACGTAATGTGATTTTCTATGGGCTTTTTAAAATTAGTGAAATCTATATGCTACAGGACAAAGATTAACATGATCGAAACTCGCTAATTTTAGCTTTTACCTAATAATTTTCCAAATCAACAGAATTCCAAGGGCGAATTAATGAAATTCACAGGAAGGTAATATGATAGGCCATATTTTTGTACAACTAGACTTTTCTTCTTTCAATAATTCTGATGTGAAATCACCGAATACTCAATGTTTAATTTATATTTTTTAAAGGTTTCGAAAGAGCAAATTCATTCTACATCGCTATATCAATAAATTACTTTTTAAAATGCTGAAGTGTTTAACAGATATTTTTTTGCTTCGTAGGATGAGAACACCATTCTCTGTTAGATTCATTACTAAAAACAATTTTTTCGAAAATTTAGATTCATTTCTTGATATTATTTTAATATTTATACTGCATGAAGCTTTTCTGATTGTCCGTGGGTACATCTGAAAATACAACTATAGGAATTCAAGCATGTTATTTATTCCAATAATTTCAAATTGCAACATAATTCTTTTAAATGTTATTTTTCTAGATCAAAAAATTTCTTTAGAAACAACTATGAGACCGAAACGAAATACAAAATGTGGAACAGAAACAGAAGGTGGGCTACATACTTCTTTTCACTATGGTTATTCACTCGAACATAAGCCTGGTTTGTTGAGACACCAGAGGAAAGAGCACAGTCGTATTTATGGGAAAAATAAATTGGACGTAAAATGTACAACTAGTCAAACTTCTTCTGCGAATAAATCTGGTGCCAAGACTTCAATTGAATATGATAGTGACGTAGCTTTGGACATCAAGGATGAAATCATCCAAGGTATGACTAGATTTGGAATCAAAATATCTGACCTTAAACTAGAAAATAAAAAATTGCAAATTACATTTCCGTAAATTTTCAGATCAACAGACAAAGGAATTTAGGGGCCAAAAACATGACCAAAAATTTGAGTCAAAAGTAACCATCGTAGATATAAGAAAATTGCGAACCCAACATAAGGGGAAAATTCAGGAATCAAAACCGGAAAATAGGTACACATGCGAAAAGTGTGCCCGAACTTATAGCCGGAAAAGTGTTTTGAATCGTCATAAAAAATTCGACTGTGGCCTCATGCCACAGTTCCGATGTAACGTCTGTGGCAAAGAATTCAAACGGAACGATCACCTGAATCGCCACGTGGATGTTGTACATCTTAAAACAAACTTACAAATATCGAAAACGAGGCTTGATTGCGACAAATGTTTCCGAAGTTACACTAGGCGAACAAGTTTAAATCAACATAGACGTTTAAAACATGTGGCTGTCATACCACAATTTATTTGTGACTATTGTGGCCAAAAAATGCAACGCAAATCAATCTTGTTGGCACATATTGCTTTAAGACATGTCAAGCATTAATTACATTTAGAAATTCCAGCATTAAGAAATTCCCTAATACTAATTGAAAAAAATGTATATCTTGAGATATAAGAGAAGAATAGAGCAACGGAACCAATTATAGAGGAGATTACAGAAGGGAAACTATCTGTCCAGGAAACAGTCGATTTCTACTAACCTAAAGCTTAAATATGTTATCTCTTTAGTAGAAGTAATTAAGTGAGTTTCATTTAAGCTTTTGAACTATAAAAATTAAGTCTACGTGAAAAAACAGTGAAAATATATAGAATTTTATCTTGTTCCTCGGACAAAAGGCTCCGCCTCAGTAATTGGTGCCTTTACCATATCGAAGGTTGCTTTTCGAGAAAATTTCTTCACAATAATCAGCGGTTCATAAGTGTACTTTTTTTTTGCTTTTATATTCTCATCATATTCATAAGACATTTGTTTCTTTGTGAAAGCTGAATACCGCGGATTCTACTAAATCTCCGTGTTTTACGTTGGTGTTTCTCTGTCTGTCGTTGTGATCATGGTTGTCGTTGACAACCACGTTGATATATTTATAATATTCTTTTAATGTAAATAATGTTCAAATAAATATAGTTTGCTATGGTTTTTTACTCTTAATTGAGTCAAGATTTACTGATTGATCTTTGTGTTCCTTCATGTTTCTTTTGTCAAAAGTCAGATCCTCTTTGAAATAGAACATTTTTGAATCAAAATAAAATATTTCTTCGCCATTGCATTACGTAATGTCATTTGTATGGGGTTTAGTTACTAATTAAATTTATATGCTACATGTTCAAAGATTAACATTATCCACTTAACGAAATTTACAGGAAGCAGGTTGATGGGCCATATTTTGATACAACTACTGACTTTTTTTCTGAAAATAATTCTGGTGTGAAAATCGCTGAACTAGACTCAACGGTTAATCCATATTTTTTTAAGTTTTCGTAAAAGTGAATTTATGTATCAATAAATTACTTTGGGCAAATACTGTAGTTTTTTACAGATTTTTTTTTCTCTGTAAAAATATACAGATCAGAAGGTATAAGTTGAGAGGACCATTATTTATTAGATATACTAAAATTTTGTTTTTCGGAAAATTAGATACCTTCTTTTGACTAAAAATTAGTTTAATATTTGTTACTGCATGAAGTTTTTCTGATTGTCCATGGGAACATTTAGAAATTCAACTATAGGAGTTTAAGCATGTTAGTTATTCCAATAATTTCAAATTGCAACATAATTCTTTAAAATTTTATTTTTCTAGATCAAGAAACTTCTTTAAAAACAGTTACGAGATCGAAAGAAAATTCAAAATATAGAACAGAAACAGAAGGTGGGCTACATACTTCTTTTCACTATGGTTATTTTTTTGAATGTAAACCTGGTTTGTTGAGAGACCAGGGGGGAGAGCACAGTCTTATTTCTGACAAAAAGAAATTGGACGAAAAATATACAACTAGTGAAGCTTCTACTGACGATAAATCTGGTGTCAGGACCTCAGTTCAATACGAAAATAACCAAGTTTTGGAAATCAAGGAAGAATTCACAGAAGGTTTGTCTAGATTTGTAGTAAAAACATATTAACTAAACGTATCAAATAAAAATTTGCAAGTTACTATTTGGCAAATTTTCAGATGAAGAGAAACAGGAAGTTACGGGCCAAAAATGCGATGAAAAATTTGAGTCGAAAATAACCATTGTAGATATAAGGGAACTGCGAACCCAAAATGAGCAGAAAAGTCAGGAATCAAAACCGGAAAAGAGGCACACGTGTGAAAAGTGTGCGCGAAGCTATAGACAGAAAAGTGTTTTGAATCGGCATAAAAAATTTGACTGCGGCGTCATGCCACAGTTCAGCTGTCATTTATGTGACAAACGATTCAAGCGGAAAGCTCACGTGAATATCCATGTAGTTCACGTTCATCAGAAAGTCAACTCTAACGCAATGCGAACGAGGCATAATTGCGACAAATGTCCTCGAAGTTACATTACGCTTCAAAATTTAAATCAACATAAACGCTTAGAACATGCAGCAGTTAAACCACAATTTACTTGTGACTATTGTGGCCAAAAAACGCATAGGAAAACTATCCTGTCGGATCATATTATTTTAAAGCATCTGAAGCAAAAATCACGATCATGAAACTTCAACATTCAGGAAATTATTGTACTAACTGAAAAAAATGTATATCTGGGAGTATAATACAATGGAGCCAATTACAGAGGGTCCCGACCATCTCTGTCACGGAAGCAGTAGATTTCTACTAGCCTAAAACATAAATATGATGCCTCTTTAGTAGAAGTCAGTACATTAATTTCAGTTAAGCTTTTGAGTCATAAAAATTCAGTGATCGCGAAAAAGTAGTGAAAGTGGAAAAAATATTATCTTCTTCCTGGGACAGTATACTATTATTTTCTGAATGTTTATTTTTACATTCTCATCCTAACGAGAATGGATTAGTTTGGTGTAAAAACTGACTATCGCGGATTGGAGACCTTGTGAATCCGAAAAAAACAGGTTTTACGGTGGTGTCTTTACGTCTGTCTTCGTTGTCGAGAATATGCATACCTAAGATTGTATTTTGTGAAAAATTATTTATCATAATCAACAGTTTAGTGCATTTTAATTTTTTGAATTTCAGAACGAATAATTCTAGTCTTCAACGAAATCAACATGGATCATTTTTCCGAATGTTAAATTCATTAAAAATATTAAAATACACACTGTTTGCTTACAACAAAATACGTATTGTATTTTACAGACATATTGTTCTTTGATTTACTGACAAGTGATACTAATCAATAAATCATCAATGGACAGTTTAGTTTCGTTAAAAAAATTAAGTACATTGTATTCGCACCTACTTTAATCCCGAGTAACTACAATAAAAATATTCCTGCTTTTGAAAACCCGTCTTTTATTTTCCAATTGATTCAAGATTTACCCAATTATTCTTTTATGTTCTTTGTCTTAACTGTAAAAATTGATGCTACTGAAAATAAAATACTAGAAATTTATAGAATTTCAAAGGACAAATTCAGGTTTGTATCCTAGTGTTATAATATCAAAAGTTTAAAGAAGTTTTTTTTCAAATAAATTGTCAAATAATTTTTCTCACATGTTTTTTTTTCTTAATTTTACGTTCCAATAGGTCCAGGGATATTTATCTGCAAATATATACATTTGAGTACAAATTTAGTTATTTGTAAGGTTATAATTTGAAAACTATTATTTGTGCGAAAAATGTGTAGACGGAAAATAGCCTTACATTGATCTAAAATTCCAGAAAAATATTAATTAAAAAATTAAATTTTTAATATATTATTAATTAATATAATATTAATTAAAAAAAAATCAATGTAAATTATGCCTAAATGAATATAGTCTGATGATCATAAATAACTAATTTAAACTTTTACCTTATAATTTTCTATATCAACAGAATTCCAAGAGTGGCTTGACGAAATTCACAGGAAGACAGGATGATAGGTCATATTCTTGTACAACTACTCACTTTTCTCTAACAATAATTCTGGTATGCAAATCATTGCATTATGCTAATGTTTATTTAATATTTTCTGAAGATTTTAAAAGATTGAATTTATTCTCCATCGATATATCAAAAATTACTTTTTTCGAATGCTGAATTAGTTTACAGATTTTTTCATTGCTGAAAATATACCCAATAATGTTTTGGAAATTCAGATACCTTTAATTTAACTTAACATTAATTTAATATTTATTACTACATGATACTTTTTGATTGTCCATGGGTACATTTAAAAATACAAATATAGTAATGTAAGCATGTTAATTATCCCATTAATTTCCAAATTGCAAAATTATTGTTTAAAATTTTATTTTTCTAGATCAAGAAACTTCTTTAAAAATAGTTGCGAGAGGGAAAGTTGATCCAAAATATCGAGTAGAAACAGAAGGTGCGCTACACACTTCTTTTTACTGTGTTTATTTTTTGGAACACAGACCAAATAGTGAAACATCTTCTGACAATAATTCTGGTGCCAAAACATTAATTGAATACGATAATGACGGAATGCTGGACATCAAGGAAGAAGTGGTCCAAGGTATGACTAGATTTGTAATCGAAATATCTCAACTAAAACTATACAATAAAAAAATTCGAATGACATTTTATTGAATTTTCAGATCAAGAGACGAAGGAAGATAAGGGCCAAAAATCTGATAAACAATTTGAGCCAAACGTTGCCAGCGTACTTGAAGGAGAAGATGATATTTTGGATGTTAAAAACAAACGGCGAATCCGAAATAAGCAGAAAATTCAAGAATCAGAGAAGGAACTAGAAAAGAAATACAAGTGCGAAAAGTGTAACATGAATACCCACATAAATCACGTGCACCTTAAAACAAATATACACACATCGCAAACGAGGCATAATTGCGAAAAATGTTCTCGAAGTTACAATAGAATAAATTCTTTGACCAAACATAAATGTTTAGAACACGCAGCTGTCAAACCACAATTTATTTGTGACTATTGCATTGGAAATTATTCTTGTCAGATCATATTACTTCAAAACATCTGAAGGAAAAATTACGTTCATGAAAGAATCAAAGAGAGTCGACCATTTGTTGAGGAAACAATTGATGTCTACTAACTTGAAACTGAAACGTGCTATCTTTACAGTAGAAATCAATAAATGAGTTTCAGTTAAGCTTTTGAGTTATACTAATTAATTGCACGTGAAATTTATGTTTTTGGAAAAACTGCACAAGATGCAGTAAAATCATTAACGACACCATTTTTCACCCAGAATACAAAATTTTAATATCTGGGAAAAAGGCACCAGATACAATAAAATGTTTGATGACAAATTTGTTGGCCTGAATTAGATCTACAAATTTGCTTCCAACCACCTTTTGATAAGACACCTTGTTTGTGATCAATGCAACAAAATATTTAGCACCAAAATATCCGTTTAGAAAAAAAGTCCTAGACTCAGGTGCAGAAAATTATATAATACAAATTTTATTTAATGTAATACAACATAATATTGAAAATTTCGCGTTTTGAACATACGTGCGCGAGAAAATCTGCCCGTGTGGCGGCCAGCTTGTTAAAATACTCATTGTACGTTTCGGATCATTTTTCATTTCATTTCTTGACAAGTGATGATACTCAATCATAAATGGAAGCATGTGTAATATAATTTATTTAATACCTATTTTGATTCTGAGTAACTAAAATAATAATATTTCTGCGTTTGAGGAACTGTCTTTTATTTTCCAATTGATTCAAAATGTACTCGGTTATTCTTTTATGATCTCTGTCTTAACTTTAAGATTGATACTGTAACGAATTGAAAGCATATTTTGCCTTCAATACAAAAGTTTCTAAACAGAATCAGTATCTGTATTTGCTTTACCCTTTATCATTTATGATAAAAAGGTTTGTATTTTCCAGCCATAAAATTAAATAAGTGTATTCGATTCGTAATTTATCATTCATTTATGTATTTGCATTTGCATGTTACCAATATTTCTGCTTTTTAGACAATTTCCTGTATGTGTCTGTTCAACTTTTTGATAAATTGTAAAAAGTGGAGCTTAATCAGAAGTTGATGCCACTTTTGAAAGAGAATAACAATTTCTAACTTTCATTGTTCTGACATCTTTAGATCAGATGAAGAAATCCCAAAAAGATTGCGGACCATACTGTTGCTTTCCCTGTGTTAAAACTTTCGAGCATAAAGCTGACTTTTTAAGACATCGGAGGGAAGGTCACAATCCACTTCCCACAAGTGATCAAATGGGAGTTGAAAGAAATTCTTATGATAATAATTTGACTTACATGATTGAATACGATGAGGACCAAACTTTGGAAATTAAAGAAGAAATCATCCAAGGTAAAACTCTGATCTCTTTGTACATTTTTTAATAAAAAAAAAATCGTTTCAGGACTTCCCTTTATATTTTTTTAAACTTTCAGTTGCAGGGAGTTCTTCGAAAAAATACGTAGAACCAACCAATAATCAAAAATACCAGTTAAAGAAATGCAGCGTTAATATGAGCATGAACGATCAGGATGGTTACAAGTTCGGTCAGGTCAAAAATCAGCTGATAATTCAAGAATCAAAAAATCAACCGGCAAAAAAATACAAATGCGATAAATGTGTCCGAAGCTATACCTACCAAAGAAATTTATATCGTCATAAAAAATATGAATGCAACGTCAGGCCACAGTTCAGATGTAATTTTTGCGACAAAAAAAGTAGACATAAACGTGATTTACGTCGCCACATAAATCAGGTACATCTTGCTCGGAAAACAACCATAAATAGATCAAAAACGTTCAATTCCGCAGCAGTGAGTGAACAATATTTTCCTGATGATTGCAATTACATATATATCGACTAGCAAAGAAACCTTATTCAATCATATCCGATGTCTAAATATCTTGCATATAGTTATGTAAGTCCAATGTAAACTTTCAATTAAATTTGTTTTAAAGTCACGTTTCTGCTTAGAAAAGTAAGTTTATGAGGTCCATACTTTTAAGTCAACAAATGTCTGGCAAGAAGCACTGATGTTATTGTTTCTTTATAAAAGCATTATGTTTTATTTAGTGTTAATAAAAATAAAATATTCCTGAGTTTAATGCGCTCCTTTATTTTTCAATGCATTGAAAATTGTTTGTATTCTCCTTTTTGCGATCGTCCATCTTTTTTTAGAAATGCTTGCAAACCCTTTGTAACTTGACACAATTACTTTAAAACCCATTTCTTTTCATCTGAAGAAATGAAATGGATACTAAAGAAATTCTAATGCAGCGGATTTGACCTTTACACTTAAATATCACAAGGAAGGAACTTCGGAAATCAAGGAAAAAGTAATAAAATGTTAAACTTGACATGCAAAGTCAAAATACTTATATGAGTGTAAAATACAAGACTTTGAATCAAGTTTTTTTTTTTAATTTTCCGGTCAAGGAAGTTGTTCGACAGCAGACGTGGAACCAAGTAACGAAGTTATAGCCGAACAAAAAATGTAATTTTGAAAAATTTTAATTCATACATTCACAACATTCTTTTGGTCTCAATACTCAAATCTTTTATAATACAAATAATTTCCAAGTGGAATATAGTCTGCTATGGGTTATTAGTGGTAATTAGGTCTAGGTTTACTAATGCCACTAACTGCCGATAATATATGATTTTCTAGATCAACGTAGTGCTTCAGATAACCTTACAAGTTTCAAGAGTGGGTCACAGAAATCAACAGGAAGACAAGATTGTGGGCCATATTCTCATATCCTTTATTTTTGTTTGAACTTTGTTGGGATAATATATTTTGCATATATCTCTATCTTGCATAGATCTTTGTTGCTGCGAATAAAAAATGCATTCAAACACTAAAAGCATTTCTCGACTTTTGTGTATTTTTCAACTTGAACATTTTTGAGGCAGCACTTCCGATCTATTTCTTCTCGTGATCAAACTTCATTATTTTCCTTATATTTGGACAAAATCGAAAAGCGTTTGCACTCCAAAAGAAAACCTTTTATGCGCTACTCTACTGTGCACAGGTGTGAACCAATATTATTGAGTAATTATTGTATCACAGAATTCTTTTTTTGTCATAATATTTAAATGTCGTTTCACTGGAACTCAAATATATTTACCGGCCATTTAGTAATTTATTTTTTCGATAATATTGAGCATGAAAAGAGTAATAAATATGACATAAAGGCATCGATTAAAAAAGAAATAGTGTATGCACCAATAGTTCATTTAGTCCGCAAATAAATATATTCATAACATTCGCTAGAAAATTTGTTTTATAATACCTACACTTCTCTAACAACATCAAGTAAAGTAATGTTATTGTACATGTGGTCACTTGTGTCTATCACATGATAAGGAATACAGTTTTCGAAAAATACTAATTCTAAATATCACTTTGTAATTTTCTAGATCAAGGGAGTTCCAAGAGTAAGTCAGAGAAATCAACAATAAGACCAGATGGTGGATCATATTCTTCTATAACGACTGAAATTTCTTCAGGCAATAATTTGGGTACAAGGACTTTATTTGAATACCAAATTGATGAAACTTTGGAAATCAAGGAAGAAATAATCCTAGGTATGACTATTGCAATTAAAATAACTTTACTAAAACTATGTAATAAAAAATTACAAATTACATTTTGTTAAATTTTCAGATCAAGTGGTTGCTCGAAGAAAGGAGCATAAAATCCGGATCCCAAAACCAGACCCAGAAAAAAAGTACAAATGCGAAAAGTGTGCTCGAACCTACAAATGGAGAGAAAGCTTGTGTCGTCATAAAAAATATGAATGTAACGTCATGCCACAATTCAGATGTAAATATTGTGGCAAACTATTCAAACTAAAATCTAACATGGATAGCCACGTGCGTCTGGTACATCTTAAAAAAAACCTACGCAAAAAGAAAATTAGGTATTTTTGCGACAAATGTTCTCGAAGTTACATTTGGCCCCATGATTTAACTCGACATAAACGTTTGCAACACGCAGCAACCAAGCCACAATTTTATTGCGACTATTGTGGCCACAAAACCATACGCAAAGCTGACGTCATAAGGCATATTTCACTTCATACTAGGTAATTAAATTTGCAGTGTTCATAAGGGTGGGCCAAAAAAAGGATTTTTCTGCAAAAGTGAAAACGTTTATATATTTTTCTTTAAAATGAGTCAATGAAGTTTGACTCCTAGAAGAACTCGAGCGGATGATTTTAAGTGCTGCTTAAAAATGAAAAACTGCTAAGAAGTCGAAAAATGATAGGTTTTTAGTAAATTTTTTTTATCAGTTAATCAATACTTAGGACTTCTCTTAGAGTTATAGGAAAAAAATTGATTACAAATTTTATTTGAGTTGTTGAAGTCTATGCGGGCAAATAAAAACGTTTGCCTTTCTTTCAACAAGTTTTCCGCTCGTTTCATATTATTCAATGAAGTTTTTTTTCGGATTAGGGCCATCATTATTTCAAAAAATAGTTTCTCATTAAAATCTCATTATCTTAAAATGAATAACTATGACAATAAAGAAGGAAAATTATTGAAAACTTGAATATTATGATTTTTGGGTCTAAGATAGTTTAACTAGTTTCTCAATATTGGTTGTTAAATATTTGAAAACATTTTTAAATTAGTAAATACTTTTGGATCTGTAACGGAAAAGGCAAATATATATTTATACACAAATCACTGTGATATTTACAAAGGACGTATACAATCTAATAAAAAATCTGTTCAAATTTTTTCATATATTTCTAATTGAAAAAAATAGTAAAAAAATAAGATGATTTTTTGTGTTCTTCTATAAGTTAAACTTCATTATTTGTTTTATATTTTGAAAAAATATATATATTTAACCGTCATTCAGAAATGTATATTTTTGACAATATTTGACATCGATTCGAAAAAATAATCTTTGCAAAAAGATTTAACTTATTCCACAAATAAATATAAACATGAAATTCGCTGAAGAATTTGTTTTCATTCAAGATTAATATTAAATATAATTCGTTGCATATTTTACGACTAACCTGTTGTAACATTGCTTTTCAGGAATCAAACAAAAGTTTTTTTTTATCTACACTACCGTCGCAAATACCAATACACCTCCGATGGATAGTATCGGTCCACTAACCGGGTGATCTATTAAAAATTAGCCTTGACTTTGAAACGTGGTAGCACTGTCCAGTATATAGATAAGCACATTTATAAAACGCCATTGGAAGGCTTTTTAAATTCTAGTTCTGATTGTAAGGAATTTTGCACTTAAATTTAATAAGCTCCTTAAGGGGTATTTAAAAATATTTTTACCCATAATGTGGACTGCACTATCACCTTTCTAAATTAATGCTAATTTTTGATAAGTCACCCGGTTACTTGTCCGATACTATTCCCCTGTAGTGTAAAACACGAAAGAATGAAATTTATAAAAATTTGTTCCAACACCATGAAGTAATGTCATGCGATTGTGTATGTGTTATTAACTAAATGTGCATGTATCTGGCATAGGATAAGGCATATAATCATTGAACATCACTAAATGTAGCTCTCACGTTGTAATTTCCTAGATGAAGAGAATCTCAAAAGTGATTCTGAGAAATCAATAGGAAGAGAAGATAGTGTGCCATATTTTTGTACAACTGCCGACATATTTTCTAATAATAGTTCTAATTGCAAGAAGTTAACTTGCTTAATTAAACACGAAAATGACGAAACTTTGGATATCAAGGAAGAAATCATCCAAGGTATTAATAGATTTTAAATTCAAATATCTTAACTAAAACTATCAAATAAAAAATTGCAATTTACATTTGGTTAAATTCTCAGATCCAGAGCCGAAGGAACTTACGGGCCACAAACGTGATAAAAAATATGATATAAGAGAAGTTGCTATTTTGGATGTGAAGAAATTGCCGACCGAATTGAAGCAGAAAATTCAGGAATCAAGACAGGAACCGGAAGGAAAATTCAAATGCCAAAATTGTGCCCGCAGATATAAATGGAAAAGGGATTTGAATCAGCATATAAAATACGAATGCAGCGTCATTCTACAGTTTACATGTAAATTCTGCGGCAAACAATTTACAAGGAAAAGAAACATGGCTCGCCATGTGGCTCAAACACACCTTAAAAAAGGCTTACATTCATCGAAAACGAGGCATAATTGCAACCAATGTTCTCGAACTTACTCTTGGCTGAAAGATTTACTTCGACATAAACGTACAAAACACTTAGGTCAAAAACCACAATTTATTTGCGACCATTGTGGCTACAAAAATCAAATGAAATGTCGATTGTCATCACATATTACTTCACGCCATCGCAAGTTGTTCAATACACGAAACTTTAAAAATTAGGACATTTCTACTTAACAATATTTTTTTGAGGCGTTTTTCTTTATCATATTAGATGGCCGTGTACTTCATTTGAACTTTGTTTTTCGTTTATTTTATAAAAACTGCACAGCTATGGACCGATATTATTGAGAAATTGCTATAAACGAAAATTGTTCTCTGTCATAATATTTAACTGTAGTTTCACTAGAACTCAGGTGTATTTACTAGCCATTTAGAAGTTCATATTTCTGATGAGATTGAGCCTGAAAGGAATAATACATTTGACATACAAATACCAATTCGAAAAAATAGTCCTTGCAAAAAGAGTCTACTTATTCTGCAAATAAATACATTCATAACATTCGCTAAACAAATTCTTTTATCATTTTCTATATCAAGAGAATTTCAACAGTGAGTCAAAAAATCAATAGGAAAACCATATTCTTGTTTAATTACTGAAATTTCTTCTTGCAATGATTCGAGTGCGATTACAATAAAAATTTCTTCAATAAAACTTTATAATAAAAAATTGCAAATTGCATTTTATTAAATTTGCAGATCAAGAAATTGTTTAAAAAAAGGAGCAGAAAATTCAGGAATCAAACCCGGACCCGGGGAAAGAATCAAATGCGAAAAGTGTTCTCGAATCTATAAATGGAGAGAAAATTTGTCCAATTATAAAAAATTCGAATGCGAAGTCAAGATTTAGTTCAGTTGTAAATTCGGCGGCAAACAATTCAAACGGAAAGGTAGCATGTAGCATGTAGGTAGCATATAGGCTAAAGCCAGGCATACTTGCGGCAAATTTTCTCAAAGTTACTTTAGGATAACATTTTTAAATCGACATAAACGTTTAGAACACTTAGCCGTAAGAGCTCTATTTACCTGCGACTATTGTGGTCACAAAAGCAAAGGAAAAGTTGAGCTGAGAATGCATATTTCATGTCATACTAGGTAATTAAATAAGCAATTTGCATTAGGTTGGTCCAAAAAATGCTTTTTGTGTAAAAGTGAAAACGATTTTAGATTTAAAAAATCTGCCCGCTGTCTTCATATTGTGATTTTTCTACGTAATTAAGTATAGTTGAAGATTAAGTAGCCCAAAGCTCTGTAGGCTTTGAGGTACACATCCTCATCGTGACACTTGTAAATGTATATTTATTTATCAATGACCTTAAAATAAATAAAAAATTATAATCCTTTCTTCAGACATTCTTCCCTATCTCGTCTTGTTATGCTAAAAATAGGATTTTTGTTTTCATATTATTTTGGATGACTAAAACAAAATATCCTATTTTTCTTCTTTTAGATTTTTCACGTATCTCACGTCTTTTAGCGTAATATTAAAATTTGAGATTTTTACACATCAGTTTCGATAAATAAATTAAAAACCAGGAGTTCTATCAAAAAATGGTGCAAATAAATGTTGTAGGAATTTTCCCTTAAAATTTAAATTTTCGACTTTTTTCATAGTATTTTCGACGAATAAAAAAATGACAAGTCCTATCAAAAAATGGTTTCAATAACTTTTGTAGGAGTTTTTGAAAGCTATAATTGTTTTTCAAGTCTTTTTTTCGTATTTTGCGTCGTTTGATTCGAAATTTGAATTCTTCATTTTTATTTTTGATGTCATTTTGGGTTATTCAAATCAAAACTACACGTCCTATCAAAAAGTTATTTCTGAAAAATTTGTAGATGTTAGATGCAAAATTTAATTTTACAATTCTTTTTTTCATAGCTTGTTTCGTTTTTCCAAAACTTCAATTTTTTTATTTTCATACTGCTCCGCAACAGGTTGATGATCAATCTCTCTGGCAATCGCCCCAATCGAAGAGCTTCATAGAGTCATCATGTGTCATAGATCACACAAAAGTAGGCAAGCTTGCTGATAATCCTATAGTGAGATCCATACTCATTACTCCAATCACATCCACTAAGTAAAGCTGTCCACGCGGACTCATTAGTATCCAAGTTCTTTCCTTTCAGTCGTCTCTCACTCCACTGATACTCTTTATCATACGTTTCCTGTAAACTATTTTTCTTCACGCCTTCATGTCCTGACATACAACTTCAGCTTACTTCATGTCCTAACATCTTTTCATACAAGCTCTTGTATTTCTATGACTTCTTATGTTTTGTCGCACTAGAGTCTTATTCACACATTCCCAACATTCTTTCCTCGGTCTGCCTCTTGGCTTGCTATTTACTTTACCTAAATATACCTGTTTCGTTAGTCGTTCTCCTTTCATTCTCTCAACATGACCAAACTATCTCAATAAATTCCATTTAATTTTGTCAAACAGTGTTTGCCATGTACCACATTCTTTGAGAATCCTCTGATTACTAATTTTGTCCATTAGCGTTTTACCCCATATATTTCGCAGGAATTGCATGCCAACGGCGTCAACTTGACTCTTATATTTTTCTTGACGGGTCCACGCTTCGCTACCTCACAACACAATGGGTGCAAGTACAGAATTATATAATGCAATTTTAGCTATATTTGTTACATTTTTATTCCTGGTAGTGACTCCCACACTGGCGATAACCTTCCTACCCTCGTTTACACGCTGACGTGATAATTTAATATCTAGAAAGTAAAATACTAAAACACGGCTTGTTGAATGTAGAATTTGATAAGCTTTCCCAGGGTTAAAAAATATATACATATTCTGGACGGAGCTATATTCCCTAAAGAGCAAGGCTAACTTTTAATAGCTCACCTGGTTAGCGGTCTCAAACTATCCCTTGGTAGTGTAGAACACGAAAGAATCAAATCCATAAGATATTTATGTAACGCCATTAAGTACTGTAATGCGACTATGCATGTGTTATTAACTTAATATTAACTAAATATGTATCTGACAGGATCAGGCATACAATCATTGAAAATTACTAATTGTAACTTTCACGTTGCAATTTTCTAGATCAAGAGACTTTCAAAAGTGATTTTGAGAAATCAATAGGAAGAGAAGATAGCGGGCCATATTCTTGTACAACTACCGACATATCTTCTGACAATAATTCTAAATCCAAGATTTTCACTTGCATAATTAAATACGAGAATGACGAAACTTTGGAAATCAAGGAAGAAATCAGCCAAGGTATGTCTAGATTCGTAGTAAAAACATCTTCATCGAAACGACGACATAAAAATCTGAAAATTGAATCTTGTTCATTTTTCAGATCAAGAATCAAAAGAAGTAACAGGACAAAAAGGTAATGAAAAATACGATTTGAAATTGTGTACCGTAGATATCAGAGGAGATGATATAGTAGCTGTTAACAAAGAACTGCGGAGCCCGAAGAAGCACAAAATTCAGGATTCAAATCCAGACACGAAGTACAAATGCGAAAAGTGTGCGCGAAGCTATACCAAGAAAAGAAATTTGGCTCGTCACAAAAAATTCGAATGTAACGTCAGGCTACAGTTCAGTTGTGAACTCTGCGGCAAACAATTTAAACAAAAAATGCACATGATTCGGCACGTGGGTACTATACATCTTAATACAAACTTACGAACAACTCAAACCAGACATAATTGCGACCAGTGTTCTCGAAGTTACTCTACGCGATCATGTTTAAATCGACATAAACGTTTAGAACACTTGGCCGTACGAGCTCTATTCACCTGCGATTATTGTGGCCACGAAAGCAAAGGCAAAGGTGACCTGCGAAGGCATATTTCACGTCATACTAGGTAATTAAATGATCAATGTGCATTGGGTGGGTCCAAAAAAGGCTTTTGTGCAAAAGTGAAAACGATTTTAGATTTGAAAAATCTGCCCGCTGCGTTCGCGGGAAGCTATACGAAGAAAGGAAATTTGGCTCGTCACCAAAAAATTCGAATGTAACTTCAGGATACAGTTGTTTTGTAAATTTTGCGGCGAACAATTTCTTGCGATATTTGGCCTAATAAAACTAAACGCAAAGATTACTTGATCGATCATATGATTTTCCATCATAGTATGTAATTAACTGTGCATAGCTGCATACCGCCAGTAATCAGCAATTATTATCTCAGAAATCGTTTTTTGTCATTATATTCAACGAGTGCTTGAGTCGAACTCAAATATATTTACCGGCCATTTTGCAATTTATATTTTTGATAATGTTGCTCCTGAAAAGAGTGAGGAATATGAAATGAAGATACTGATGCGAATCAAATATTATTTGCAAGAAGAGTTTACTTATTCCGAAAATAAATATATTCAAAAAAATCGCTAAAAATATGGCTTTTTATACCTACACTTCTCTAACGCTAATAAGTAAAGTTATAATATTGCGTCTGTGTTACTAATTAAATCTGTATCTGCCATAGGATAAAAAATACAATCGTCGAAAAATACTAATTCTAAATATGACTTTGTAATTTTTTAGATCAAGGGAGTTCCAAGAGTAAGTCAAAGAAATCAACAAGGAGGCCAGATGGTGGATCATATTCTTATATAACTACTGAAATTTCTTCTGGAAATAATTCAGGGGGCAAGACTTTAGTCGAATACGACATTGACGAAAATTTGGAAATCAAGGAAGAACTGCTAGGTATTACTATTGGAATTAAAATATCTTAACTAAAACTATGAAATAAAAAATTTCAATTGACATTTTGTTAACTTTTCAGATCCAGAGCTGAATGAAGTAAAAGAACAAAAGCGTAATGAAGAATATGTGTTAAAATTGTGTACCGTAGACATAATGAAAGATATGTTAGCTGTTAACAGGAACCTGCAGAGCCCAAGGAAGCACGAAATTCAGGATTCAAAACTGGACAAGGAGTACAAATGCGAAAAGTGTGCGCGATGCTATAAAATTAAACGTAATTTGAAACGTCATGAAAAATTCGAATGCGGCGTCAAGCCACAGTTCACTTGTAAATTCTGTGGCCGACTATTTAAATCGAAAAGCCGCATGAATGTCCATATAGGTCGCTTGCATGAGAAAACAAACTCAAAACCTTCGCGAACGAGGCATAATTGCGACAAATGTTCTCGAAGTTACATTTGGCCATATGATTTAGTTCGACATAAACGTTTACAACACGCAGCAGTTAAGCCACAATTTACTTGTGACTATTGTGGCCGAAACACCAATAGGAAATCTGTTTTGTCAATGCACATTACTTTAAAACATCTCAAGCAAAAATCCATATCATGAAACTTCAACAGTTCAAACTCAAATACATCGAAAGCAAGTTATGATTGCGACAAATGTACTCGAAGTTACATTTGGCCAAATGATTTAGTCGATACAATTATTTAGAATACGTAGATGTCAATCAACAATATACTTGCGATATTTGTGATTATAAGGCTAAACGCAAAGATTTCTTGTTCGATCATATAATTTTCCATCACAATTTGTAATTAAATGTGCATTGCTGCAGACAGTTGGACGATGATCGTGGGGGTTAAGGCGTAGACTTTGGACCTACTCCGTGCGTTGGCTTGCGGGTTCGATTCCCACCTCGCACTCTGAAAGAGCCTCGGCGGCCCATGCGGTGAACACTAGTCTAGCAAGCGAGTTGTTCATCTCCTGAGAGTCGTGGGACCGGTAACTCTAGAGGAAAAGGTTCTCTAAGTACTTAAAGCTGTTATTTTTGGTGGTTCGGAATCCACCTCAAACTATAAGTCCTTCTCCCACCACCAAGTAAGTGAGTGGGGTGTGTGTAAAGGAATTGGGAAGTGATACAAGAAAAATGCAAACCCTTAGGTGTTCAACTATAGTTTCACTTGAATTTAAACATATTTATCCGCCATTTAAAAATGTATATTTTCGATCAGGTTGAGCCTGAAAAGAGTAATAAATGTGGCATAAAGACATCGATTTTAAAGAATAGTCTTTGCCAAAAAAGTTCACTTACTCCGCAAATAAATATATTCATAACATTCGCTAGAAAATTTGTTTTATAATACCTACACTTCTCTAACGCCATAAAGTAAATTAATGTTATTGTAAATGTGTTCTTAATTAAAGCATCTGTCACAAGATAAGGAATACAATCCTCGACAAATACTAATTCTAAATATCACATTGTAATTTTCTAGATCAAGAGAAATCCAGGATCGGCTCAAAGAAATCAACAAGAAGACAAGGTGGTGGGTCATATTCTTTTAAAGCTACTGAAATTCTTTCTGGCAATAATTCGGGTGTCAAGACTTCAGTCGAATACGACAATGATGAAACTTTGGAAATCAAGGAAGAAATAGTCGTAGGTATGACTATTGCAATTAAAATATCTTCAATAAAACTATTTAATGAAGAATTGCATATCACATTTTGTTAAACTTCCAGATCAAGCGATTTCTCGAAAAAAGTACCATAAAGTTCAGGTATCAAGCCCTTACCCAGGAAAAGAGTACCAATGCGAAAAGTGTGCTCGAATCTATAAACGGAGAGAAAGTTTGTATCGTCATAAAAAATTCGAATGCAACATCATGCCGCAATTTGTATGTGAATTCTGCGGCAAACGATTTAAACTAAAATATGACATGAATACTCATGTAGTTAACATGCATCACAAGAAAAAGTTAAAGAAGGCGGAGTTGAGGTATAATTGCGACCAATGTCCTGGAAGTTACATTTGGCCGAAAGATTTAACTCGACATAAACGTTTACAACACGCAGCAGACAAACCACAATTTAATTGCGACCATTGTGACCACAAAACCATACGCAAAGCTGACCTGATAAAGCATTTTTTACGCCATACTAGGTAATTGAATGTGCAATGTGCATTAGGGTTACCCATAATTTTTTTTTTTTTTTTGCAAAACCGAAAGGGATTTTAGATTTTTTTCAAACATAACTTAAATAATGAAGTTTGATCCCTAGAAGAACGCGAAGGGATGATTCTCGATGCTGCCTTGAAAAATGAAAAACTGTAGTCGAAAAATGATTTTACTTTTTAAATGGATTTTTTTATTTGTAGCAACAAATGAATAAAAAATTAAGTCCATCATCAAATTTCCTTTCATTCAATAAAACCATTTTCGAATCATGGTTATTATAAATTCATCAAAATGATATTTTTAACATCTTATTATCTTAAAATGAAGAGCTATGACAATAAAGAAGGAAAATTATCAAAAACCAGAGTAATGTGATCTATGTGTTTGAGCTAATTTACTTCATTTATTAATTTGAAATACGTAAAATATTTGATAACATTTTCAAATTACTAAATACTTTTGAGACTATAACGGAGAAAACATATATTTACCACCGTTATTTATGTATCACTGTGATGTAAATAAATGTTTTATTTGTTATTATTATTAATAACTTTAGGATTGTTCCCAGATCCTTTTACTACAGTTTACCTTTCTTTTGCGATCATCTTCTGCACACTGTAGTAAAAACGGTGGTGTGAATACATAAAAAAAATATTTTCGATAATTTATTTAATATACATCATAAATGGGTAAATCATTTAAACACAAAAAATCCCGTGACTCCGATTTGCAATCATTTTTCTTGTTTATTGCCATAGTTGTTTACTTAACGATGATGAGAGGTTAACTAATGTACATATAAACCTGGAAAATAGTTTTCACTTCATAAAGTTTTAGATATTATTAGCTCTTTTGAAAAAGAAAGATTTTACCGCTAGAAAAAGCATTTTTTGAATTTATAATGGCAATAATTAGAAAACCATTTTATTGTTTAGTATGAAATTTTCTAGAAAACTTGTTGAATACATATTAAAATTTAAATGTATGATTAAAAAAAATTAGAAATTTTTTGCGCTTTGTAAAAGAATAAAAAACTCAATACTTTCTGATTCATTTGTTGCTACTAAAAAAAATTTATTTAAAAATTAAGATCATTTTCCGAGTTCTTTTATGGGTTACACTTTAAGATTTGACTAATATTTTTTAAAAAATTTGGAAGCTTTTTCATTTTCAAACAAAGCCTTTTCTGCACCACCCTAATGCGCATATCTGTAGGCTGATAGCATTAAGCAAGCATCATAATCTCGTGAATCGTTTTTTGTCATAACATTTAACTGTAGATTAATTTAAACTCACATATATTTAACCGCCATTTAGAAGTTTTTTTTTGACAATATTTTACATCGATTTGTAAATAATAATCATCGAAAAAATATTTTGTTTGTTCTACAAATAAATATATTCATGCTATTCTCTCAAAAATTTTGTTTTTATTTAAAAAGTAGTTGTAAGATTAAGCAAGGGAGTAAGATTAATTATAAGAACATGAAAGAATTAAAATAGAATATTCATATAAAATCATTAAGAAATGTAATGCGATTTTGTATGTGTTATTAACTAAATATGTATCTGACATAGGATAAGGCATACAATCGTCGAAAATTACTAAATGTAATTTTCACGTTGATATTTTCTAGATCAAGAGAATTCCAAGAGTGATTTGAAGAAATCAACCGAAAGACAAGATGGTGGGCCATATTCTTGTATAACGACCGACATATCTTCTGACTGTAATTCTATTGGGAAGAATATAATGTGCATAATTAAATACGAAAGAGACGAAGCTTTGAAAATCAAGGAAGAAATCACCCAAGGTATGTCTAGATTTGAAGGAAACATATCTTAACTAGAACAATGATATAAAAAATTGCAAATTAATTTGAGTTAAATTTTCAGATCAAAAGTCGCAAGAAGTAACAGGACAGAAACATAATAAAAACTTGAATTTAAAACTGTGTACCGTAAATATAAGAGAAGATGATGTATTAGCTGTTAACAAGAAACTGCAGAACGCAAAGAAGCACAAAATTCAGGATTCAAAACCAAGCAAGGAGTACAAATGCGGAAAGTGTGCGCGAATTTATAAATGGAAAGATAGTTTGTCTAGGCACACAAAATATGAATGTGACGTCAGGCCACAGTTCAGTTGTAAAGTATGTTACAAACAATTCAAACTAAGATGTAGTTTGAGTCGTCACTTGGCTTCTGTACATCTTCAGAAAAACGTGCATGCAACGAAATCGATGCATAATTTACTTCGACAAAAACGTTCAGAACACTTAGCAATAAGGCGAAAATTCATTTGCGATTATTGTAGCCATAAAACTAGTAGGAAATATGACTTGTCAAAACATATTACTTCATTTCATCGCTAGCAATTCAGTACACGAAACTTCAAAATCAGGAAATTGCTACATAATACAATTTTTTTAACCTTTTTCTTTATTAAATTAAATGGCTATGTACCCAAGGGTTTTCTTTGTGAAAATCACAACATTATACTCAATTATTAAATGATTTTTTTCAAGATTCTGATTTACCAATTGCGTCAGTCAAATGTTGGATTGATTTCATTTTTATTTGCACATCATGTAAAGCCACCATTTCATCGCATATTAACGATATACATTCATAAGTTCCTAAGTTCATAAGAAGGGTGGCCTATCAAAAATAGGCCTCGGCTTTGTAAAGCGAAAGCTCTATTAAGAATATAGATAACAATATTTCTAAGATACTGTTGGGAAGCTATTTTGTTACAAGGAATAATAAAGTTCATTCAAAAACTAAGAACATTTTTCGATTTTTTTGCAATTTGTAACTTAAACATTTTTTAGGCAACTCTTTCGATTGAGTTCTTTTCTTAGTTGATCTTCATCAATTGACTTATATTTCAAAAAAAACCGAAAAGCGTTTTCACTTTTAAAAAAAACGTGTTTTGTTCTACCCTACTGTGAACAGCTCTGGACCGATAATATTCAGCAATTATTATATCTCAGAAATCTTTTTTTGTCATAATATTTAACTTTAGTTTCACTCCAGCTCAAGTATATTTAACCGTCATTTGAAATGTATATTTTCAACAATATTCAGCCTGAAATAAGTCATGAATGCGATGCACAGAAATTATTCTGAAAACTAAAATCTCTGTAAAAAGATTTCAATTATGCCATAAATAATAGTTATTTGTGATACAAGGACCCTAAGTGACACTTTTTCGGCCGAGTGTGAAAGTTGCAGTACGAGTTGGAGTTGAGGCGTGACCGAGAAGAGTACTGCAATTTACACGAGGCAAAGTGCCACTTAGGGCTGAGTGTCACATACGATTTTTTATCACGATAATGAGCGTGAGGTGAGGAGCTAATACTAAAATCCCCTAACTACACTAAATAAATACCCTGAATACCCTAAGTAAAAATTTGCGGACTATGCTATAAGTGCTATTTTAGGTGTCGTTCGCAGTACCTAAATACGCACGTATGATGGCGGTGTGATAAAAATATATTTATGACAATCGTTCGATTTTTTTTATTTAACCTTGAGATTAAATACCATTCGTTAGGTACTTCAAGACTAAAATTGTGTAAATTATCTTTTGAGCAATAAAACAATTGTTCTTTTTTATTTACAGCACCGTCGCACATTACGAGCCTAACTAGCGTGAGCTGTTCTCTAATCACTGCTGCCTTTGAAGCAGTATAGCTATGTGGGAAATGAAGCTACAAATGTTTTCAACTCTTTAAGAAGTTCAAAAAATTCAGGAATTTCTCGAATTTCGTAACTTAAACTTGAATAGAAATTAGAATTTTTCAAGTTAAATCTCCTTACAAATATAGTGCCGTTGGATAGTATCGGACCACTAACTGGGTGATCTATCAAAAACTAGCCTTTACTTTGAATGTTAATACCGTTTGGCAGAAGTTGAGTTTATTGGCTCAAATGAAAGGTGAAATCCTAAAGATGATTTTTGTAAAACTTAAAATGAATATTCTTGTCTTTCTCATGGCCAAATTACTTCAACTAAGTCTCATTTAAGGTTTTACATGGGTGTTTGAAAAAAATATTTTCATCTACATTCTGGAGGGCGCTATCAACAATTCAAAGGCAAGGCTAATTTTTAATAGGACATCCATTTAATCTTCTGGTACTATCCGTCGCGTCGGTAGTGTAGAACACCAAAGAATGAAATTTATAAAACATTTATTTAGCGACATTGAGTACTGTAATGTGGTTTAGTTTGTGTTGTTAAATACATCTGCATTTGCTGCAGAATCACAAATACAATCATGGGAAATTACTAAATGTAACTTTTACGTTGTCATTTTCTAGATCAAGAGAATTCCAAGAGTGTGTCGAAGAAATCAGCAGAAAGACCAGATGGTGGGCCATATTCTTGTAAAACTACTGACATATCTTCTGACAATAACTCTAATGCCAACAATTTGACTTGCATAGTTAAATGCGAAAATGAGGAAACATTATCAATCAAGGAAGAAGTCAGCCAAGGTATGTCTAGATTTCTAGTGAAAATATCTTAACTGTAACTATGAAGGAAAAAATTGCAAATTAAATTTGGTTGAATTTTCAGATCAGGAGTCAAAAGAAGCAACAAGACAAAAACATGATGAGAAATATGAGCTGAAATTGTGTCCCGATTATATGGTAGAAGATGATATGTTAGCTGTTAACAAGAAATCGCGGAGCCCGAAAAACCAGGAAATTCAGGATTCAAAACCGGGCAAGCAGTACAGATGTGAAAAGTGTGCGCGAAGCTATAAAAACAAATCTCATTTGAATCGGCACCAAAAATTCGAATGCGGTGTCAAGCCACAGTTCACATGTCAATTCTGCGGCAAAAGCTTTAAACAGAAAGGTAGCATGAGCACACACGTGCGTGTTGTACATCTTAAAACAAACCTACAGGCAAAGGAAAGGAGACATAATTGCGACATATGTTCTCGAAGTTATTATAGTCGTTCAAGTTTATATGAACATAAACGTTCCAAACACTCCGAAATGGGACCACAATGTATTTGCGATCTTTGTGGCTACACAACCAATTGGAAAAGTCACTTATCAAAACATATGATAAGAGTTCATCGCAAGTAATTCAGTACACGAAACTTCAAACATAAGAAAATTTCTCCATAACACTTTTTTTAAACGATTCTCTTTAATGAATTAAATGGCTATGTACCCAAGATTTCTCTTTGTGAAAATCACAACGTTATACCCAATAACTTAATGCATTCTTTAAAGATTCTGGGTATCGATTTACTGTAAATGTTGCATTGTCTTTGTTTTTATTTGAACTTTGTTGAGATTTTTTTTATTTTGTAAAAAATATACATATACGAGGTCGTAAATTACCATTGACGAATAGTATCGGATTACCTACCGGCTGCAGTATTAAAAATTAGCCTCGACTTTGTATGGTGATAGCTTCATTTAGAATATAGATACACAAATTTTTTAAAGAGCGGTTTTCAAACAAAAATCTTTGCAAGAAGATTTTACTTATGCCACAACTAATAAATGGATGTATTTATGATATTCGTTAGACTTTTTTTTATTCAGCCTTGAGAATAAATATCATTCGCTCGGTATTTTACGACTAAAATTGTGTAAATTGTCTTTTGAGGAATCAAGCGTTCATTTTTTTATCCATACCATCGTGGCCAATTATGGGCATGGATTAGATGCAGAAGACACGGGAAGGAATGTGAAACTAAACACTAATCATTGAAAATTTTTATTTCTCCTGCAGAGAACCTTATCTTTTCATATACACTTCGTACGTTACCACCCACAATTTAGATGCGTCAACCTAAAAAGCGTGTTTTCTCATAAAATAATATAAATCAAAAATTACTATACTTCCAAGAATCAATAATGGAAATCTATATATCGTGTTTCACTTGTCGGAGTAAGCATTCCTGAATGCCTCGCATTCAATAGCGTTCGGGCAGCTCCGACCTAAGCTTGTTTGGATGATACCAGAAGGGCGTTTAGTTCATTTTACTTTTACCCGGGTTCAATTCTCGGCAACTACGTTTCTTCATCTAACTTGAATTTTTCTGTTTCAGAAAATAAATGTTCATAATCTAATGTTCAAAACTGATTGAATATATGTATGTGTAATATATAAATAAATGTTAGTTTATAAAACGAAAAGTGAATATATCGACTAGTCAACAGCCGCCGCTCTGTGTCCTTGTAAATTATTTTTGGGCCATCATTCTTCACTGTTGCAAGTATAGGAACGATTCCTATTCTGGAGGTATAGTGCGCTAGAGGATTCAGACCGTCGGCAAGCTGTAATCTCTTTAGTTGCCTGAGGAAGTTAATACGACGATTGCACTTGAATCAATAACCTAATGTCAGTCTCGAATTTTTTTATAACGCAAGTTCAGAATGAATACCTCGACTACCAGCTCAAAAAGTTGAGAAAAATTCATGAATTTCTCAAATTTTTTACCCGAAATTTAACAAATTTTCGTGGGTTCTCGAGGTACGACTGAAAATGTTCAAGCGTTTTTGCGCGGAGTTTCAGTAGGCGATTACCGCTTAATTTCCGAGGGTAGGTTACTGCTTCTTTGAGTCTTTTCGGAAATGTTTTTCGCAAAAATATAGAAACTGTACTTTTATAAAGCTGAATCTCCTTACAAATTCACTACTGGCGGATAGTATCGGAAAACTGCCCGGGTTATCTATCAAAAATTAGCCTTTACTTTGAAAGTTCATAGCGCTATCAACCTTTCAAAGTGAAGCCAATTTTTTAATAGATCATCTGGTTAGTGGGATGATACTATCCGTCTTTAGTGTAGACTGAAGACCACAGAAAAACGGAAGTGTGAATGCTACACTGAAACAATTGATATTCTTAATTGTGTCTATGTCAAAGATATTGTTTCCCTAGCATATAGGGCACGAATTGCCGACCTCTTGGGGTACAAAGTATGGGCTAAATGGGATACGAAATGCAAAATGAAACAAACAAAACAATTTGGTACAGGAAAGCCATTCTAATTCTACTTGCAACCAAATTTATCCCTTCCTTTTTTACTGTGAATACGATAGAATGAAACGTATAAAATATTTCTCTGGCGCTATTAGATAATGTAATATGATGTTGTATGTGTTAATAAATACATCTGTATCTGCAATAGGATAAGGAATACGATTGTCGAAAATTACTAAATGTAACTTTCAATTTGTAATTTTCTAGATCAACGTTGCAAGAGTAAATCGAAGAAATCCAGAGGACGATATGTTGGGCCATATTCTTGTATAACTACTGACATGTCTTCTCGCAATAATTCTAGTGCCAAGAGTTTAACTTGCACAATTCAATGTCGAAATGAGGAAACTGTTGAAATCAAGGAAGAAAACATCCAAGGTATGGATAGATTTTAAATTGAAATATTTTATTTAAAACTAAGAAATGAAAAATTGCAAACTATGTTTTTAAACATTTTTAGATCAAGAGTGGCAAGAAGTAACAGGACAAAAACTTAATCAAAAATATGGATCAAAATTGTGTACCGTAGATATGATAGAAGATGGTATGTTAGCTGTTAACAAGAAAATGCATACCCTGAAGAAGCACAAAATTCCGGATTTAAAAACAGACGAGAAGCACAAATGCGAAAAGTGTGCGCGAATCTATAAAAATAAATCCCATTTGAATCGTCATAAGAAATTCGAATGTGACGTCAAGCCACAGTTCAGTTGTCAATTCTGTGGCAAACGCTTTAAACAAAAAACTACCATGATTCGTCACGTGCGTGATGTACATTTTAAAAGTAACTTACATACAACGCAAACGAGGCATTATTGCGACAAATGTTCTCGAAGTTACAATTGGATGGCAGATTTACGTCGACATAAACGTGCAGAACACTCAGCAATAAGACCACAGTTTACTTGCGACTATTGTCGCCACACAACTAATCAGAAAAATGACTTAAGAAAACATATTGCTACACTTCATCTCAAGTTTAAACGTGCTCCATCATAATGAGAAGGTATTAGTTTTATGTAGAAAATGAATATCGCGAATTTCTTTATTTCTTTCACAATCATTCACAAGCACCAAATTACAGTTGTTGATAGTTTGACCTGTAATTTCAAAAGGTCTGTTCATAAATGTGGGAGAAGCACAAAGACCAAGCGCGAAGTGCGAGATAAATGAATTGTCGGGCGCGAAGCGCGAGATCCAACAGGCTCGACCCAGGCGCGCTTTTCTTTTATTATAATAAATGGCTATGTACCTAAGATTTCTGTTTGTGAAAATCACTACATTATACTTATTATTATTAAATGATTTTTTCAAGATTATGATTTCCGGATCACTTCAGTCACATATTGTATTGTCCACGTTTTTATTTGAACTTTGTTCAGTTGATACATATTATTTATTTTGAAAAAAATATACTTATGAAAGTTCGTACACTGCCGATGGATGGCATCGGAGCCCTAACCAGGTGGACCATTAAAAATTACCCTTGACTTGAATAAAAATTACCCTTGAATACAAAAAAAAATTTGAAAACTATGATAGCTTTTCGATTTTTTGCAGTTTTTAACCTAAATATTTTTGACTCAGTCCTGGAAGGAATCAGAAATGTGACGTACAATAGTATATTATGCGCCGAGGTGCGTAATGAGGGTCTTTACGCGACAAGCGGCAATGTGCGCAGGACGATCGAAGCCGAGGCAAAGCCGAGGCGAGATAAGTCCTGCGAGCATTGTAAGCGAGTCGCGTGAAGTCCCGAATTCTGCTCATTGGCGCATATATTATTTTATATGTCGACGGTGCATTTACAAGTTTTGTTGCGAAAGCGTACAGTATCGTAATGTTGTACATTACGATATAGCGGAGTGTAATGTGAAGAGTGATCTTCCGCTGTATCGTGATGTACAACATTACGATACTCTACGCTGTCGCATAAAAACGCGTTAATGCACCGGAGTCACATAAATAAATATATTCATCAAATTTGCTAATTTTTTTTTATTTTAACTTGAGATTGAATATCATTCGTTGGATACTCTAAGTCTAAAATTATGTGAGTTAACTTTTGAGGAATGAAATAGACATTCTCTTTTTTTACCTACACCACCGTCGCAAATTATGTGCACCAGCTCAAGCGGTTTTTATCATTACTATCGACTTTGAAACACGATAATTCGATGGGAAATGAAGCTAAACATATTTTTAATCAGCTATAAAAAAAACAAATTTCAGTTGATTATCCTGTCAAATACAATACCGGCGGATAGTATCGGACCACTCACTGGATGATCTATTAAAATGCAGGATTGTATTTGAAAGGTAATAGCGCCGCTCAGACGATAGATACAAATATTTGGATAAAACTGTTAAAAAGCTAACTAAATGCTGCATTAAATGATCAGTAATGGAATGGGACTGTGTATGTGATATTAAATATATCTGTATCTACTACAGGATGAGGAACAAAATTGTCCAAAATTGATAAATGTAACTTTCTTTTTGTAATTTTTTGGATCAAGCTAATTTTAAGAGTGATCAAGAGAGATCAAGATTCGCAAGATGTGACAGGACAAAAGCGTGATAAAAATATGAGTTAAAATTGTGTTCTGTAGATATAATAGAAGACATGTTAGCTGTTAACAAGAAACTACAGAGCCCAACGGAGTAGAAAATTCAGGATTTAAAACCAGACAAGAAGTATAAATGCGAAAAGTGTGCGCGAAGCTATAAATGGAAAGTCAGTTTGGGTCGTCATAAAAAATATGAATGTGACGTTAGGCCGCAGTTCAGTTGTAAATTCTGCGGTAAAAGCTCTTCACAGAAAAGTACCATGATTCACCATGTGGGTTGTACAGCTTGAAACGAACTTACGTACAACGCAAAAGAGGCATTATTGCGACAAATGTTCTTGAAGTTACAGCTGGGGATCAAATTTATATCGACATAAACTTGTAGGACAGTCAGAAATAAGACCACAATTTGTTTGCGATTATTTGAGCTATGCAACTAATCTTATATAATAATCTTATAAACTACACTTTAAACAGCCGTCGGTAGTGTAGGCTGATGATGAACAGCAGTCATCTGTGATTTTTCTGGTCGCAAAATAAAACCCAAAAGTCAGTTGTTGTAACGCATAATTTTATATCATCATATATATTAGGAGTACAACTTAATTTTTACCTTTTTTCCAAACAAAAATTGTATAAATTCTAAAATGTATGAATACGAGATTAATCCTCGAAATATTGTCTATTGTTTCCAATGTCCTTGCGCCACCACGGGTGCCATCGCGAAAGAAACTTGAAGTCTTCGAGCCGATAAAACCATTGACGAATTTTCGAATATCGTCCAGAGTTTGGGATCGCCTATCTACCAAAGCGTGTTGCATTAACTGGAACAGGTGACGATCGGATAACGCCAAGTCTCTTGAATATTCCGCGTGCCCAAGAACTCCGCAGCCCAAGTTTGAAATGGTTTGCTAAGTCGGGCGAGCAACGTGAGGTCGAGCGTTATCATGGAGAAGCCTAACATTTCGGCTTTCTTGCCGAGTAAGTAAGACTGTAACGTTCTGAAGTAACTGAATGACCTTTTTCCAAAAGCTCATAATAGAGTACCCCCTACATATCGCAAGGCCATTTACTGGGCAAGGAAAACGAAAAGTTATGCTGCTCCATCAAAAGGCTCGACCTCATGTTGCTCGCGCAACTTAGCAAACCATTTCAAACTTAGGCTGGGAAGTTCTTCAGCACGCGGAGTATTCACGAGACTTGGCCTTATCCGATTGTCACCTGTTCCAGTCAATGCAACACGCTTTGGTAGATAGGCGATCCCAAACTCTGGACGATGTTCGAAAATTCATCGATGACTTTATCGGCTCGAAGACTCCAAGTTTCTTTCGCGATGGCATCCGTATGTTATCAGATAGGTGGCACTCGGTCATTGAAAACAATAACAATGGAAAATATTCTGAAGATTTATCTGATATTTATATATTTTATAATATGAAATAATTTTTTGGAAAAGAAAGGGAAAAATTAAGTTATACACCTGATAATTAAACATGGGTAGCTGCAGACTTATAACAAATACTAGCTCCAGTATTAGTTTTCATACCACACCAGTTTATATTAAATAATTAATGTTAGCCTATTTCATTGTTATACTTCCAAGATTTATAAGTGGGAAATATTATTGTTAATCAATAATCAAAACGAGTTACTTTTTCATATTAATATTAACATATTATCATTCTTAAATATGCTTCTTTTGTATCATTCAATGTTCAGTGTATGCTATTTGTTTTTTGTGAAAAGTTCAATTTCATTGGAAATATAAAATTAAAGCTTCAAATTTATCAAATAATTTTCTAACGCCATTAATGTACTGAGAGTATTAGGAGTGTGCAAAAAACTCGAAACTCAGAGTTCGAGCTTGGATGCAAATTTTGATTCCAAATTTTTCTACCAGCAATTTCAGAACCCCCTTAGGAACGACCCTCCTGGAAATTTGGTTCACTCGACTAGATTTGTCAAGCTTTTTGCACACCTCTAGTGATTTGTATGGCTATGATTTGAACCTATATAATGGGAACACAATCTTCGAAAATCACTAATTGAAACATTGAACTAATAATTTTGTAGATCACCAGCACAAGAACTGGTGGAGTAAATCCCCAGGTGGTCCATATTCTTGTACAGCTACTAAAATTCCTTCTGTCAATAAGTCTGCTGACAAAACTTTAATCGAATATGACAATGATGAAATTTTGGAAATCAAGGAAGAAATTATTCATGGTATGACTATATTTGTAAACAAAACATCTTAACCAAAACTATGAAATAAAAAAATTCAAAATTACTTTTTGTGAAATTTTCAGATCGAGAGACTACAGGCCAAAAATGTAATAAAAAATACAAGTCAAAATTGCGTACCGCAAATATAAGAATATTTCGGCTGTTAACAGAAAACTGCGGAGTCGAAGAAAGCCGGAAATTCAGCAACCAAAACAGGAACCGGAAGATAAATACAACTGCGCAAAGTGTGCGCGAGCCTATCGACAGACCAAAATTTGACAGTTCATCAAAAATTTGAATGTGGTGTTATGCCGCAATTCACATGTCAATTCTGCGGCAAACAATTTAAACGAACATTTCACGTGCGCAGCCACATAAATCACGTGCATGTTGAGAGAATCATAAAGACATCTAAAACCAAGCATAATTGTGATAGATGTTCGCGAAGTTATCACACGTTAACTGGTTTAAATGACCATAAACGTGTAGAACATGCAAGGGTTAAACCACAATTTACGTGCAATATTTGTAATTATAAAACCAACCGCAAAGTATGCTTATTAAGGTATATAACTTAACGTCATACTATTTAATTAAATATGCCTATAGCTATGAAATATGTAAATAGATAATATATATAAATATAATATATATAATCGTTTTTTTTTGTGTTGAATTCAAGTATACTTTTCACTTGAAGTTAAAATACTTCTTTCGTACATAAATCAGTTCCTGACATTCCCTAAACAATCTGTTTTTATTTAACCATGAGATTCAGTATCATTTGTGAGGTACTTTACGAGTAAAATGTTGTAATTTTTCTTTCCAGTACGGCTAGCACGAGTGGTAATAAAAATCACTGATAACTTTGAAACATGATAACTCTGTCGGAAGTGGAAGTATACATTTTTATTTCGAATTTTAAGAAGGTTTAAAAATTCTGCGTCGAATGGCCCCTAGTATCGATATTTTCGATTTTTTGAAGAGAATATATCATGTAATAGTATATTGCGTGACGAGGGTCGAAAGGTAAGGATTACACGAGTGAGATTGTTGCCTTGGCCCGAGTCATGCATACAATTTTTCATCATATCGATAATCGAAAATTCGCCTTGAGATGCCTCTGAAGCGGGACAACAATCGAATTTTCAACCCTAGGGAAGAAAGTGACAGATAAATATGAATGTTTATATATATATATATATATATTTTTTTTTTTTTTTCATGTGAAAGATTGAATCTTCATATAAATAGAACCAACAAAAAATTATATTTAGGATACTTATATTTCTTTAACGCAATTAATTAATGTAAGACGATTCTGTTTGTGCTATTGGTTAACTCTGTATCTGCCACAGCATAAGGAAAAAAGCACTCGAGAATTAAAAAATGTAATTTTTACGTTTAATTTTCTAGGTCAAGAGAATTCCAAGAGTCAGTCGAAGAAATCAACAAAAAGGACAGATCGTGGGCCTTATTCTTGTATAACTAATGACATGTCTTCTGATAAATATTCTGATGCCGTTACATTAATTGAATACGACATTGACGAAAATTTGGAAATCAAAGAAGAAATAATCAAAGGTATGACTAGATTTGCAATCAAAATATCGTAACTAAAACTGAAGTGTAAAATTCAAAATCAAATTTCGCTAAATTTTCAGATGAAGAGGCAGTTGCAGGCCAGAAATGTAATAAAACATATACGTCCAAATTGTGTAAGGTAGAAATGAAATACGCTGATGTTTTGAAATACAAATGCGAAAAGTGTGCGAGGAGCTACAGAAGGAAAAAGCATTTAAATAGTCATAAAAAATTCGGATGTGGCGTCATGCCACAGTTCAGTTGTCAAATCTGCGGCAGACTATTTAAATGGAAAAGTCACATGAATAACCATGTAGATCTCGTGCATCAGAAAGCAAATTCGAAGACATCGCAAGCGATGTATAATTGCGATAAATGTCCTCGAAGTTATCGTTCGTCAAGTTCTTTAAATCAACATAAACGTGTAGAACACGCAGCAGTCAAACCACAATTTTTTTGCAATTGTTGCGAATATAAAACAAATCGGAAAACAAATTTGTCAAAACACATTAATTCACGCCATTTACATACATCGAAATAAAGGCATAATTGCGACAAATGTTCATGAATTTATCGTTCGTTACCTGGTTTACATGTACATAAACGTGTAGAACATTCAGCAGTCAAACTATAATTTATTTGTGATAAACGCAAATACTACTTGTCAAAACATATAACTTCAAAACATTTCAGAAAGTAATAATTAATATTTTGACGAAACTTCAATTCTCATTAGGAAATGTCACATACTGGTTGAGGAAACGCTCTTTTTTATTAGATTAAATACTTTCACAAATGTATAATTGTATATTATATATCTTAAAACACTGTTTGTCAAAATAATTACATAATACTCCATTTTACTTCTTAAAGGTTCCGAAAAAGTAAATACACTCTCCACCGATAATGACGTTAATTAATTTTCACATAGAAGTCGGTATTAATCATAAGGCTAATTCCAATCTTAAAAACCGATTTGAAGTTGATCTACGTTATTGAAGTATTTACTAATATTATATATTGATGAATGTATTCTATTCTGAGTTAATAAAGCAATAAATTCTTGAGTAGTTAGATACTTCCTTGTATTTTAATATTAATTCAGTACCTACTGCATGATGCTTTGTGAGTGTCCATTTCCTTTATCATAGAAATGGTGCAGGGGTACGTCTGGAAATAAAATTACGTTTTAATTAATTCAATATTTTATAATGAAAGTTCTTTCCGAAGGAAATATAGTCCGCTATGGTTTATTATTGTTAATAATTCTGAAAAGGCTTAGTGCAGGATGAGGATGAAAATCCTCTGAAATTACTACTACTAATTGTAATTTCAATCTTATAATTTTCTAGATAAACATAATTTCAAAAGTGAGTGGAATAAATCAATAGGAAGACTAGATGGTAGACCATATTCCTGCGCAAGTGCTTGCATTTCTCCTTGCAATAATTCTTGTGCCAAGACTTCAATTAAATACGAAATTGATGAAACTTTGGAAATCAAAGAAGAATTCGTCCTCGGTATGACTTTTGCAATTAGACTTCCTTCAATCAAGCTATGAAATAAAAAATTATAACTTACATTTCTTCAAATTTTCAGATCAAGAGACCGCTGCAGACCAGAAAAGTAATACAAAATATGAGTCGAAATTCTGTACTGTCGATATAAAAGATGCTGCTGCTTTGACTGTTGCAAAAAAACTGCGTAACCGTAAAAAGCAGGAAATTTACGCTTCAGATTCGGAAAGGAAGTACAAATGCGAAAAGTGTGCCCGAAGCTATATTCGGAAACACAGTTGGTACACTCATCAAAAATATTACTGTGGCGTCATGCCACAGATCAAATGTAATTTCTGCGACAAACGATTTAAGATAAAAACTAACATGCATAGACACATGATTCAGGTTCATCAGAAAACAAACTCCAAAATGTCAGTATTGAGGCATAAATGCGACAAATGTTGGCGAAGTTATACTTTGTTAAATGCTTTAAATCGACATAAAAATATAGAACACGCAGCAGTCAAACCACAATTTACTTGCGATATTTGTGGCCACAAGACGAAAGCAAAGCCTCATTTGTACAGACATATTACTGCACAACATCTTAAGGGGCTAGTCTAGTTTCTCGGGCGGAAAATGGAGGTGATTTTTCGGGACTAATAAAAAACCATGTGGTCAAATATTTTAAAATTTTGAGGATATATTCAGATACTATTGACAAGTTAATACACAAAATTTCATGCAAAAATATCGACTGTAAGCCGAGTTATACACTCCAATGTCGAGTTATCCAAAAATGAAGTTGTAAATCGGCTGCAGTTGTAGAGGTCTACACAATGCCAGTATCTAATCTGTTTTTCACGTTAAACTAGATGACTTTCCACGTACCATGAACTAGGATCTTTTGAAAATATTGAAAATTAAAAAAATGGCAGTGTTTTGAACAAAACATTCAGATTTTCACCGAAAAAATTTCAGTTTTTTGCTCGGGAAATTTATATTATTTGAAATATCGAAAAGATCCTAGTTCATGGTATAAAAAAACATGTTGCGAATATTCGTGCAAAACTTCAAATCGATTCGTTAATTTTTCTTTGAGCTAGAGTTGCAGCCGTTTTTGAAAATGCAGTTATGAGAAAAACGCTTTTAAAGTTTTGACAACTGATTTTTTGTTATAAAATTGTATTTCTCATGCTCTCATAGCTCTGGGAAATTTTTCTCCGAATAGTATACTATCAAATTAGGCAAAAAAAAATCGATTTTTTGAAAGTGAGAAACTAGACTAGCCCCTTAAGTAATAATTATTACTCCTTTTTGTATGACTTATATACCTTAAATTTCTCTTTTTGAAAATCACTACATAATACTCAGTTTACCTTTTAAAGTTTCCGAAAAAGTAAATATACTCTCTATCGATATGGATATGAATTAATTTTCATAAGTGTATAATTTTTTATTTATAACTACGTAAATTATTATGTTATGCTAATTAGAAAACAAACTCAAAGAAGGCGAATTTCAACCTCAAAAGCCGATTTGAAGCTCATTTATGTAATTGCAGTTTCTCCTAATATTATACATTAATGAATGTTTTCTATGCTGAGTTAATAAAACAATAAATTTTGTAAGAGTTAGATACTTCCTTGTATCTTAGTATTAATTTAATACTTACTGCATGCTGTTTTTGTGAGTGTCCATCTTCTTAATCATAAGAATGGTGCAGGAGTACGTCTGAAAATAACATTTCAGAAATTTCATCCTATGAAATATTTAAATAATATAAACTCATGGCATGCAAATTACAAATTTCATTCTTCCATGGCAAGAAACTTCTTGATAAAAACTGCGAAACAACGAAACGTTTCTGGGTTATAAGCGAATATATTTATTTACTTATGATTATATTCTCTAAAATTACTATTACTAATTTTAATTTTAATCTTACTATTTTCTAGATAAACAGAATTCCAAGAATGAGTCGAATCGATCGATAGGAAGTGTAACTGGTGAACCATATTCTCGTGCAACTACTTGCATTTCTTCTTTCAATAATTCTTGTGCCAAGACTTTATTTGGATACGAAATTGATGAAACTTTGGAAATAAAAGAAGAATTCGTCATCGGTATAACTTCTGCAATTAAAGTTCCTTCAATACAACTATGACATAGACAATTGAAACTTACATTTTTCTAATTTTTCAGATCAAGAGACCGCTACAGACCAGAAAAGTAATAAAAAATATGATTCAAAAGTGTGCACTGTCGATATGAGAGATGCTGCTATTTTGGCTTTTAAGAACAAACTGCATACCCTTAAAAAGCAGGAAATTCATGATACAAGTTCGGAAAAGGAGTACAAATGCGAAAAGTGTGCCCGAAGCTATATTCGGAAGCACAGTTGGTACACTCATCAAAAATATTACTGTGGCGTCATGCCACAGATCAAATGTAATTTCTGCGACAAACGATTTAAGATAAAAACTAACATGAATAGACACATGATTCAGGTTCATCAGAAAACAAACTCAAAAATGTCGGTATTGAGGCATAAATGCGACGAGTGTTGGCGAAGTTACATTCGGTTAAGTTCTTTAAATCAGCATAAACGTTTGGAACATGCGGCAGTCAAACCACAATTTACGTGCGACATTTGTGGCCGCAAAATGAAAGCAAAGGATCGCTTGTATAGACATATTACACTACTGCATCATAAGTAATAATTATTACTCTTTTTTGTATGACTTATATATCGATATAGACATAAATTAAATTTCATATATGTGTAATTTTCCATTCATAATTACGTAAATTATGTTATGAAAATTAGGGAACAAACTCAAAGAAAGCGAATTTCAACCTCAAAGCCCGATTTGAAGTTTATTCACGTCATTCCAGTTTCTACTAATATCATACACTAATTAATGTATTATATGCTGAGTTAATAAAACAATCAATTTGTTAAGAGCTAGATACTTCCTTGTATCTTAATATTAATCTAATACTTACTGCATGATGTTTTTGTGATTGTTCATCTTCTTAATTATAGAAATTGTGCAGGGGTACTTCTGAAAATAACATGACAGAAATTTTATCCTGTGAAATATTTAAATAATATAAAATTACAGCATGCAAATTACAAATTTAATTTTTCTATGGCAAGAAACTTCTTGAAAAAAAACTACGGAACAACGAAACGTTTCTGGGTTGTAAGCGAATATATTTATGACATTCTTTTAATTAATTCAATCTTTTCTAATGAAAGTTCTTTCCAAGGAAAATAAAGTTTGATATGGGATATTATTATTATTAATAATTCTGTCAAGGGCAGAACAGGATAAAGATTATATCCTCTAAAATTACCATTACTAATGGTGATTTCAATCTTACCATTTTCTAGATAAACAGAATTCCAAGAATGCTTCAAATGGATCAATAGGAAGACTAGCTGGTGAACCATATTCTCGTGCAAGTACTTGTATTTCTTCTTGCAAGAATCCGAGCGCCAAGACTTTATTTAAATTCGAAATTGATGAAACAATGGGAATAAAAGAAAAATTCGTCCTAGGTATGACTTTTGCAATTATAGTTCCTTCAGTAAAACTATGAAATAAAAAATGATAACTTACCTTTCTTCAATTTTTCAGATCAAGGGACAGCTAGAGACCAGGAAAGTAATAAAAAATATGATTCAAAAGTGGGCACTGTCGATATGAGAGATGCTGCTATTTTGGCTGTTAAGAACAAACTGCGTACCCTTAAAAAGCAGGAAATTCATAATATGGATTCGGGAAAGGATGAGTATAAATGCGATAAGTGTGCCCGAAGCTATATTCGGCGAAACAGTTTGTACAACCATAAAAAATATTACTGTGGCGTAATGCCACAGATCAAATGTAATTTCTGCGACAAACGATTTAAAAAAAAATATCACATGAATAGACATATAGATTTGGTGCATCGGAAGACAAAATCAAAGATGTCGGTATTGAGGCATAAATGCGACGAGTGTTCTCGAAGTTATACTTCGTTAAATGCTTTAAATCGACATAAAAATTTAGAACATGCAGCAGTCAAAACACAATTTACTTGCGATATTTGTGGCTGCAAAATGAAATTAAAGGCTAACTTGTCCACGCATATTACTTCACTACATCTTAAGTAATAATTATTACTCCTTTTTGTATGACTTATATACCTTAAATTTCTCTTTGTGAAAATCATTTAATAATACTCAGTTTACCTTTTAAAGCTTCCGAAAAAGTAAATATACTCTCCATCGATATGTACATGAATTAATTTTCATAAATGTATAATTTTTCATTCATAATTACGTAAATTATATTATGCAAATGAGGAAACAAACTCAAAGAAAGCGAATTTCAATCTCAAAGCCCGATTTGAAGTTCATTCACGTCATTCCAGTTTCTAATAATAGTATACATTAATGAATGTATTATATGCTGAGCTAATAAAACAATAAATTTTTCAGGCGTTAGATACTTCCTTATATCTTAGTATTAATTTATTACTTACTGCATGATGCTTTTGTGATTGTCCATCTTATCAATAACAGAAATGGTGCAAGGGTACATCTGGAAAAAACATTACAGAAATTTTACCCTGTGAAATATTTGGATGATATAAAATTTCCGCATGCAAATTACAAATTTCTTTTTTCCATGTCAAGAAGCTTCTTGAGAAAAAACCACGAAACAAAAAAAACATTTCTGAATTATAAGCTGATATATTTATTACATTATTTTAATTGATTTAATCTTTTAGAATGAAAGTTCCGTCCGAAGGAAATATAGTCTGCTATGGGTTAACATTGTTAATAATTCTTTCGAGGTTTAGCGCAAGATAAGGCTTAAAATCCTCAACAATTACTGTTACTAATTGTAATTTCATTCTAATAATTTTCTAGATAAATGGAATTTCAAGAATGGGTCTAATAAATCAATAGGAAGACTCGATGGTAAACCAGGTTCTTGTGCAACTACTTGCATTTCTTCTTGCAATGATTCTTGTATCCTGACTTCCATTAAATACGAAATGGATGAATCTTTGGAAATCAAAGAAGAATTTGTCCAAGGTATGACTTTCAAATAAAGTTCCTTCAATAAAACTGTGATATAGAAGATTGAAACTTACGTTTTTTAATTTTTCAGATCAAGGGACAGCTAGAGACCAGAAAAATTATAAAAAATATGATTTAAAAGTGTGTACTGTCGATATGAGAGATGCTGCTATTTTGACTGTTACGAACAAACTGCATAACCATAAAAAGCAGGACATTTACGCTGCAGATTCGGAAAGGAAGTACAAATGCGAAAAGTGTGCCCGAAGCTATATTCGGAAAAAGATTTTGTACAATCATCAAAAATATTACTGTGGTATCACGCCACAGATCCAGTGTAGTTTCTGCGAAAAACGATTTAAGATAAAAAATAACATGAAGAAACACATACTTCGGGTTCATCATAAAATAAACTTAAAAAAGCCGGTATTGAGGCATAAATGCGACGAATGTTGGCGAAGTTATACTTGGGTAAATGCTTTAAATCGACATAAAAATATAGAACACGCAGCAGTCAAACCACAATTTACTTGCGATATTTGTGGTCTCCAAATGAAGGCAAAGGCTCATTTGTACAGACATATTACTGCAAAACATTTGAAGTAATAATTAATACTCTTTTTCTATTACTTATATACCTTAAATTAATCTTTGTGAAAATCACTACATAACACTCAATTTTTCCATTTAAAGTTTCCGAAAAGCAAATGTATGCAGGTGTATCAGAAAAGAAACGAACATTCTTCTACTATAAACTATATAAAACACCGATGTACAGATCGACTCGGAAAATTTATACACGTGTAGATTAGGCACTGACGATGGATCCCACGGCAACCCGAATCGCTAATTGATAATAGTTTTTGTCCAATGAATAATGCAAAATAGCATTGACTGTATATCGATATGTATCTAATAAATGAAATCAAGTGGTAAAACATTACTTTTTTCCTAACTGAAAATTTAACTATTTTAGTTTTGTCAAAAATTTGTCTTTCTCAAATTTCAAATTTATTCGTTGGCTGGGCATGCAATATTTTAGTTAAACATTCATCTCTGCTTGAAAATTAAACTGCTTCGTTAAATTTTGTTTCGTAAACTATTAATTTTTCAAATTGAAAATGTTACTATTCCATTTTTGGTTAAAAATTTATCATTGTTAATTGACACTTTAACTATTTCCTTGAAAATCTGCATTTTTCGGTAGAAAATTAATATGCTTGGTTAAAAATTCATGTTTTCGGATGAAAATTCGACTGTTTGGTTACAAATTAATCTTTTTTCTTGAGAATGAAATAATTCTTCCAAAAAAGTATCCTATTTGAGTAAAAATTTATAATTTTGGTTGAAAATTTAACTATTTTGTAGAAAAAACGTTTTTTCTTGTTGAAAATTAAACTATTCCATGTTGGATTAAAAGTTGAGTTTTTTCAGTTGAAAATTCAACTTTTCAATTGAAAATTGATCTTTTTCAGTGAAAAAATCAACTTTAGAATTGAAAATTAATCTTCTTCAGTTGAAAATTGAACTTCTTCGTTGAAAAATCATGTATTTTGTTGAAAATTGGTTTTTTCTTGGAAACTATTAATTTTGTTTGAATTGGAAATGTTTCTATCCCATTTTTGGTACAAACTCTTCTTTACGTTATTTATATACCTTAAATTGTGCTTTGTGAAAATCACTACATAATACTCAACTTTACCTTTAAAAGTTTCTGAAAAAGTAAATATATTCATGTGTTTCAGAAAACAAACGTAAACTAGTCGATATTAAACTATAAATGCGACAAACTATAAGATGTAACATTCTTTGTATCTTCTTTCTGATTTATTAGCCGGTGTTGATATTTTTGTGTTGGCCCATCCTAAACATAAAAGTTGCGCAGGGGTACATCTGTTAATAATAATTATTGAAATTGAATCCTGTGGAATAACTTAAGAATCTAAAATTGTAACTTTTAACTTAAAAATTTTATTTTTCCATGGCAAGAACCTTCTTCGAAGAAAATTGCGAGCGAACGAGAAGTTTTTATACTTTAAACTAAATATAATCTGATCCTTGTTCCCGCGTGAAAAAATGTCGTGAAAGTTTTGAATCAGTTTTTCTCAAGCCTGTCTATTCACGCAATACTAGTCTGGTGCTACACTGGCGCTGTCTAGTTTCAGCAATTCGTTATGAATTTGAATATATGAAGATTGTCCGGATTTTAGCTACTTTCCAGACTACTTTCCACGGTTCAGACTTAAACAAAAATTACAGAGGTGAATTCAGAAAATCATAATTTTTTAATAAAAGATCTAGAACATTACAATACATGATTGCACAAATGCTCGAGCAATAATTAATTGTACACTATTACATATTTAAGACAGTAAACAATAATTATTGAAGGTGATCGAAATCTTAATGTATCGTATCCTAATGTATAATCGTCACGTTTCAAGGATGGAGAAATAGGCGAGACTGCAGTGTAGTAATAATTGCGTTTTTTTGAATGAGTACGATGGAAATTTTGTGAACAATTATCGTAAACGGCTTACGGATCTACTGATTGTTATATGTTTAAGTTGTCCACATTACTTTCATTCATACATGAGAGAAGGTTTTTTTCACACATAGAATTCCAATCTCAAAAACCGATTTGAATTTCATCAACGTTATTGCAGTTCCTACTACATAATGGTATACATTAACGAATTTATTCTGTTCTAAATTAATAAAATAATACGTTGTTTTGTAAGTGAGATACTTTCTTTTACCATGATATTAATTTAATATTTACTGCATGATCCTGTTTCACTGTTTATCGTCTTAATCATAGAAATGGTGCAGGGATATATCTGGAAATAACATTACAAAAATTTCATCCTGTGAGATATTTGAATAATATAGAATTACGACATGCAAATTACAAATTTCATTTTTCCATGACAAGAAGCTTCTTGATAAAAACCAAAGAGACGTTTTTGAATTATAAGCTGATATATTTATGACATTTTGCTATGGGTTATTACTATCAATAATTCTGTCAAGGTTCAGTGTAGTATAAGGATTGAAATCCCTAAAAATACTATTACTAATGGTGATTTCAATCTTAACATCTTCTAGATAAACAGAATTCCAAGAATGCTTCAAATGGATCAAAAGGAAGACTAGCTGGTGAACCATATTCTCGTGCAAGTACTTGCATTTCTTCATGCAAGAATCCGAGTGCCAAGACTTTATTTAAATACGAAATTGATGAAACCTTGGAAATTAAAGAAGAATCAGTCCTAGGTATGACTCTTACAATTGAAGTTCCTTCAATGAAACTACGAAATAAAAAATTGCAACATACATTCTTTCAAATTTTCAGATCACGGGACAGCTGCAGACCAGAAAAGTAATATAAAATATGAGTCGAAATTCTGTACTGTCGATATAAAAGATGTTGCTGTCTTGGCTGTTGAGAAGAAACTGCGCACCCATAAAAAACAGGAAATTCACGGTTCAGATTCCGAAAAAAAGTACAAATGCGAAAAGTGTGCCCGTAGATATATTCAGAAAAAAAGTTTGTACTGTCATCAAAAATATCACTGCGGTGTCGAGCCACAGCTCAAATGTAAATTCTGCGACAAACGATTTAAAAAAAAATATCACATGAATAGACATACAGATTTGGTGCATCGGAAGACAAAATCAAAGATGTCGGTATTGAGGCATAAATGCGACAAGTGTTGGCGAAGTTATACTTCGTTAAATGCTTTAAATCGACATAAAAATTTAGAACATGCAGCAGTCAAAACACAATTTACTTGCGATATTTGTGGCCAAAAGACGAAAGCAAAGGGTCATTTGTATAGACATATTACTACACAACATCTTAAGTAATAATTATTACTCTTTTTTCTATTACTCATATAGGGGAACCACCCTACAAAATATAATGAGTCTACAGTAGTTAGTCATTAATTAAAAGCACAAATGTGCCGAAAATAGTTATTTATAATTGCAATATATTAACACGTGTAGTGTCTCAACTATTACTTAAATTACAATAATTATTCTGCATACATTAGTATTTAAAATTAATGATTATCTATTGTAAGCTCAGTATCCACTGTAGGGTGGTCTCCCCCACCAAAAATTACTCTTGGTGAAAATAACTGCATAATACTCAATTTTAAATTCTTAAATTTTTCGGAAAAGTAAATATATTTAAGTATTAAAGGAGGTAAATATGAATATATGTATTTATTCAATTCATTGTGAATGTTGTATTTATTTGCAAATTGATTCGAAATGAACTGCATGCTCCTTTGGTGATCCTCACTTTCTTTTATTTCCAAAATAGCAGGATACTACCATATACGATAATTTAATGAGATGAAAATTTTTCAAATGATGCTCGTAAACGGCTTAGGGCTCTTCTACTTGTGATATGCATACGTTGTCAATATTATTTTCATTCATACATCAGAGAAAGTTTTTTTTAGACATCAGATTTCAATGTCAAAAACCGATTTAAATTTCATTTACGTTATTGCCGTTTCTACTACAGAATAGTATACATTAACGCATGTATTCTGTTCTAACTTAATAAAATAATACTTTTTTTGTAAGTAAGATACTTTCACCTAAAAATTAATTTTATATTTACTGCATGATGCGTTCGTGTTTGTCCATCTTAAGCATAGAAGTGATTCTGTGGTACGTCTGGAAATAAAATTACAGAAATTTAATCCTGTGAAATGAATTAAAAATTGTAACTTCTTTTATAATCAGAATTCTGTCTAAGTTGAAAAAATGGTGCAGGGGTACATCTGGAATCAACATAACAGAAATTTTATCCCCTGAAATATTTGAATAATATAAAATTACTGTATGCAAATTACAAATTTCATTTTTTCATGGCAACAAGTTTCTTGAGAAAAACTACGAAACCATGAGACGTTTTCGAATCGTAAGCTGATATATTTATGACATTCTTTTAATTGATTCAATCTTTTATAATGAAAGTTATTTCCGAAGAAAATATAGTCTGCTATGGGTTAACATTGTTAATAATTCTTTCGAGGTTTAGTGCAGAATAAGGATTAAAATCCTCTAAAATTACTATCACTGATTGTAATTTCAATTCTATCATTTTTTAGATAAACTGTATTCCAAGAATGGGTCGAATAAATCAATAGGATGACTAGATGGTAGACCATATTCTTGTGCAACCTCCTACAATTCTTCTTGTAATAGTTCTTATGTAAATACTTTAATTGAATACGAAATTGATGAAACTTTGGAAATCAAAGAAGAATTCGTCCCAGGTATGACTTTTGCAATTCAAATTCCTTTATTAAAACTATGAAATATCAAATTTGAATTTACATTTTTTTCTATTTTCAGGTCAAGAGACAGCTACCGACCAGAAAAGTAATAAGAAATATGATAAAAAATTGCCTACTGTCGATATAAGAGATGCTACTGTTTTGGATGTTGAAAACAAACTGCGTACCCACAAAAAGCAGGAAATTTACGCTTCAGATTCAGAAAGGAAGTACAAATGCGAAAAGTGTGCCCGAAGCTATATTTGGAAAAACGGTTTGTCCAATCATAAAAAATTTTACTGTGGCGTCATGCCACAGTTCAATTGTGAATTCTGCGACAAACGATTTAAAGAAAAACACATCCTGAATAGACATATAGATCTGGTGCATCGGAAGACAAAATTAAATGCGTCGGTACTGATGCATGAATGCGACAAACGTCAGCGAAGTTACGCTCGGTTAGAGTCTTTAAATCACCATAAACGTAAAGAACATGGGGCGGTCAAACTACAATTTACTTGCGACAATTGTGGCCGCACTTCGAAAGCGAAGGGTGATTTGCGCAGACATATTATTTCCCAACATCTTGAGTAAAAATTATCACTGTTTTTTGTATCACTTACATACCATAAATTACTCTTTGTGAAAATTACTAGATAATACTCAATTTTCCCGCTTAAAACTTTCGAAAAAGAAAATATATTCTCCATCGATATGGGCATTAATTATTTTTCATAAATGTATCATTTGTTATTTATAATTATGTAAATTATGTTATGTTAATTCTTTGATAAAGATTTAAACAGAAAAATGGCATTCATGAAAATGTAGATCGGGTGTATCAGAAAAGAAATGCGAAAAAGTCGATATTAAACTGTGAATGCGACAAATTATAACATGTAACATTCTTTACATCTCCTTTCTGATTTATCGCCCAATGTCAATACGCAATTATCTATCGAAGAAAGTAAATAGTAAGAATTTAATTTATTGCATTAACACGATGGAAATTTTGTAAACAATTAGCGTGAACGGCTTAGGGATCTTCTATTTGTTATAAGTTTAAGTTTTCCACCATTTCTTCTTCATACATTAGAGAAGGTTTTTTTACAGATTGAAATCCAATCTCAAAAACCGATTTAAATTGCAGTTACCTTATTGCAGTTTCTACTACATAATACTACACTGACGAATTCATTTTGTTCGACGTTAATAAAATAATACGTTTTTTCTGTAAGTGAGATACTTTCTTTTACCTGAATATTCATTTAGTGTTTACTGCATAATGCTTTTTTAAGTCTCCACCTTCTTAACCATAGATATGGTGCAGGGTTACGGCTAGAAATAACATCACAGATATTGTATCCTGTGAAATATTTTAATAATATAAAATTACAGCATGAAAATTATAAATTTCATTTTTGCATGACAAGAAGCTTCTTGAGAAAAACTACAAAACAACGAAACGTTTCTGATTTATAAGCTGATATATTTATGACATTCTTTCAATTAATTTATTCTTTTATAATGAAAGTTCTGTCCTAAAGAAATATAGTCTCTATGGGTTAATATTGTTAATAAATCTGTCAGGGTTTAGTGCAGGATAAGGATTAGAATTATCTAAAATTACCGTTACTAATTGTAATTTCAATCTTATAATTTTCTAGATAAACATCATTCCAAGAATGAGTCGAATAAATCAATACGAATACTAGATGGTGGGCCATATTCTTGTGCAACTACTTGCATTCCTCCTTGCAATAATTCTTGTGCCACGACTTCAATTAAATACGAAATTGATGAAACTTTGGAAATCAAAGAAGAATTCGTCCTCGGTATGACTTTTTCAATTAAAGTTACTTCAACGAAACTATGAAATAAAAAATTGTACCTTACATTTTTTCAAATTTTCAGAGCAAGAGACATCTACGTACCAAAAAAATAATACAAAATACGAGTCAAAATTGTCTACTGTTGATATAAGAGATGCTGCTATTTTGGCTGTTGAGAATAAACTGTGCACTCATAAAAAGCAGAAAATTCACGCTTCAGATTTGGAAAGGAAGTACAAATGTGAAAAGTGTGCCCGTAGCTATATGCGGAAAAACAGTTTGTACAGTCATCAAAGATACCAATGCGGTGTCGAGCCGCGGTTTAAATGTAAATTGTGCAAAAAACCATTTAAACATAAATCTCACGTGAATAGACACATAATTGAGGTTCATCATAAAACAAACTCAAATATGTCGGTATTGAGGCATAAATGTGACAAATGTTGGCGAAGTTATACTTGGATAAATGCTTTAAATCGACATAAAAATATAGAACACGCAGCAGTCAAACCACAATTTACATGCGATATTTGTGGCCGCATAATGAAAGCAAAGGGTCATTTGTACAGACATATTACTTCAAAACATCTTAAGTAATAATTATTATTCTTTTTCCTATTACTCATATACCTTAAATCACTCTTTGTGAAATTCGCTACGTAATACTCAAATTTACCTTGTAAAGTTTCCGAAAAAGTAAATATATTCAGGTGCATCCAAAAGAAACGGAAAGAAGTCGATATTAAGCGATAAATGCGTCAAATTATAAGATGTCACATTCTTTGCGTCTTGCTTCTCATTTATTAGCCAGTGTTGTTACACAATCATCTAATTGAATAAAGTACATTGTAATGATTGTATTTATTTTCAAATCGATTCGAAATTAACTTCATCTACCTTTTGAGGCCCTTATCTTTTTTTATTCAAAAAATAGCAGGGCACTCCTATTGTACGATACTTTAGTACGATGAAAATTTTACAAACAATTATCGTAAACGGCTTATAGCACTACTACTTGTGATATGCTTAAGTTGTCAACATTATTTTTATTCGTACATTAGAGAAAGTGTTTTTCCGACATCAAGTTCCTGTCTTGAAAACCGATTTGAATTTCATCTATCTTAATGCAGTTTCTAATACATGATAGTATACATTAACGAATGTATTTTCTTCTCAGTTAATAAAATAATAAGTTTTTTTGTAAGTGATATACTTTTTTTTACCTGAATATTAATTTAATATTTACTGCATGATGTTTTCCTGTTTATCCATCTTAAGCATAAAAGTGGGGCAGGGGTACATCTCGAAATAAAAATTACAGAAATGTAATCCTGTCAAATAACTTCAATAATCTAAAATTGTAACTTTCAACTTAGAAGTTTTATTCGTCCATGGCAAGAAACTTCTCGTAGAAGCATGCGAGCAAACGAGAAGTTGTTAAACTTCGAACTGATTATAATCTGATACGGGTTATTATTTTTAATCATTTCCTCATGGTTTAGTGTAGAAGAAGGTTTAGAATCATCGAAATTTACTATCACTAAATGTAATTTTTACCTATAATTTTCTAGATCATGAGAATTCCGACAGGGATTCGAAGAGTGCAACAAGAAAACTAGATGCTGGATCATATTCCTTTGCAACTGCTAGTATTTCATCTTGCAGTAATTCTGGTGCCAAGGTTCCATTTGAATACGAAGTTGATGAAACTTGGGAAATCAAGGAAGAAATTATTCAAGGTATGACTCAATCAATAATCAAATCTAAAATATAAATATGAAATAATGAATTGCAACTCGCATTTTTTTAATGTCCAGATCAAGAGGCAGTTACAGACCAGAAAAGAAATAACTACGAGTCAAAATTCTGTTCTGTCTATATAAGGGAAGCTGATATTTTTGCTGTTAATAGCAAACTTCCAGCCCAAAAGCAGCAGAAAATTCAAGAATTAATGTCGGAAAAGAAGTACAAATGCGAAAAGTGTGCCCGAAGCTATAGTCGGCAAAACAGTTTGTACAGTCATCAAAAATATTACTGTGGCGTTATGCCACGGTTCAAATGTAAATTCTGTGACAAAAGATTTAAAAAAAAACATGACGTAAATAGACATACAGATCTGGTGCATCGGAAGACAACATCAAAGACTTCGGTACTGATGCATAAGTGCGATAAATGTCGGCGAAGTTACGCTGGGTTAGATTCTTTAAATCAACATAAACGTTTAGAACATGCGGCAGTCAAACCACAATTTACGTGCGATATTTGTGGCCGTATTACGAAAGCAAAGGGTCATTTGGCAAGACATATTACTTTACATCATTTTAAGTAATCATTATTACTCTTTTTCGTCTCACTTATATACCTTAAATTACTCTTTGTGAAAATCTTACATAATACTCCATTTTTCCGTTCAAAGTTTCCGAAAAAGCAGATATATTCTTAATCGATATGGGCATGAATTAATTTTTTATAATGTATCATTTGTTATTTATAATCATGTGAATTCTTCGATAAACGATTCAAACAGAAAATTGGCATGCATTGCAATATGGATCAGGTGTATCAGAAAAAAAGAGCAAAAAAGTCGATATGAAATAGTAAATGCGACAAATTATAAGATGTAACATTTATTATATCTTCTTTCTGATTTATTACCCAATACCAATACACAATTATCCATCAAGGAAAGTAAACAAAAATTGTAATTTTTTAATTAATACTATGGAAATTTTGTAAACGATCAGCATAAATGGCTTACGGCTCCTCTTCTTGTGATATGTTTAAGTCGTCTACGTTATTTTTATTAATACTTTAATAAATGTTTTTTTACTCATCGAATTCCAGTCTCAAAAGCCGATTTGATTTTCACCTACGTTATTACAGTTTCTACTATATAACAGTATACATTAACGAATGTATTCTGTTCTAAGCTAATAAAATGATTTGTTCTTTTTGTGAGTGAGATACTCTCTTTTACCCAAATATAATTTTATATTTGCTGCATGATGCTTTTGTATTTCTCCATCTTAAGCATGAAGGTTGTGCAGGGGTGCATCTGGAAATATAATTACAGAAATTCAATCCTATGAAATAACTTAATAATTTAAAATTGTAACTTTTGAATTACAAATTTTTTTTGTTCATAGCTATAAACTTCTACGGCATAAAGCGCGAGCAAATGAAAAGTTTTGAACTTTGAAACTAAATATATTTATGTAACACGAGTACGGTTTCCTCGTTTTGTCGGCGTGGTTTGTAGCAGCAAAGTAGATCTTTTTGGTGATGGGGTACTTCACGGTCCTAGGCCCGTAAAGTTCACTTTACCGTCCGCAGGAAATACGAATTAGGTCCGCATGCGCGGTACTTGTTTCTGCAAACTAACCTTAAACCTGAGACGTAATATCATGAGAAAACTTGAAAACCATACTCTTATTACGTAAAATATTGTGTGTACCGAGGCAGCGAAGTGTTTTACGGCCGATCGTGAGTTTGCTAAAAAGATACGAAGTCGACACGAAGTCTTTATTATGAGATACTTTCAATCTCTCGTAATCAATAGTCTCTCCGAATAGAACATAATCTGATACGGGTTATCAGTTTCAATTGTTCAGTAAGGGTTTAGTGCTGGATAAGAATTAGAATTATTTAAAATTAATATTACTAATTGTAGCTTCTGCCTATAATTTTTTAGATCCAGAGAATTTCGAGAGCCATTCAAAGCATTCCACAAGAAATCTAGATGCTGGACCATATTCTTTCAAAACTACTAGCATTCCATTTTGCAGTAGTTCGATTGCAAAGCCTTTATTCAAATACGAAGTTGATGAAAGTTTGATAATCAAGGAAGAAATCATTCAAGGTATGACTAGATTTGTAATCAAATCCGAAATATAATTTTGCAACAATGAATTATAAGTTATATTTTGTTAAATCTTCAGATCAAGAGGCATTTACTGAGCAGAATAGAAATAACTATGAGTCAAAACTCTGTACTGTATATATAAGAGAAGCTGATATTGTTGCTGTTAAGAGAAAACTGCCAACCCAAAAGAAACAGAAAATTCAAGAATTGAATTCCGAAAAGAAGTACAACTGCGAAAAGTGTGCCAGAAGCTATAATCGGCAAAACAGTTTGTACAGTCATCAAAAATATTACTGTGGTGTCATGCCACAGTTCAAATGTAATTTCTGCGACAAACGATTTAAAAAAACCCATGACGTGAATAGACATATAGATCTGGTACATCGGAAGACAAACCCACAATTTACTTGCGATATTTGTGGCTGCAAAATGAAATTAAAGAGTAACTTGGCCACACATATTACTAGAAAACATTTCCGAATAGCGTTTCCGAAAAAGTAAATATATTCTCCGTCAACATGGGCGTTGATTAATTTTCATAAATGTATAATTTGTTTTTCATAATTATGTAAGTTATGTTTTGAAACTTCCTCGATAAAATATTTAAACAGAAAATAAGCGTGTATAGAAATTATAGATTAGGTATATCAGAATAGAAACGCAAAGCAGTCGATATTGCACTATAAATGCGACAAATTATAAGATATAACATTCTTTATATCTTCTTTCCGATTCATTATGCAATGTTAATACACAATCATCTATCAAAGAAAGTGAATAATAATGATATTTTCAAATTCATTCGAAATTAACTGAATGCTCCTTTTGTTGTCCTTACCTTCTGTGAGTTTAAAAATAGACTACTGTATATAATAATTTAATATGATGGAAATTTTGTTACCAGTTATCGTAAACGACTTATGGATCTTCAACATTTCATATGTTTAAGTTGTTCACATTATTTTTCTTCATAAATTAAAGAAGCTTTTCTTACACATCGAATTCCAATCTCAAAATCCGATTTTATTTTATGCACGTTATTGCAATTTCTACTGAATAATAGTATACATTTACGAATGTATTCTGTTCTAAGTTAATAAAATAATATGCTTTTTTATGTGAGATCTTTCTCTTACCTGAATATTAATTAAACATTTATACATTATACTTTTTTTTTTGACCGTCTCAAGTATAAACGTGGTGGCTGGGTATGTCTGGAAATATAATTACAAAAATTTATCATAGGAAATAAAATTTAAATTTAAAATTGTAACTCCATTTATAATAAAAATTCTGTCTAAATAGAACATAATCCGATACGGGTTATTAACTTTGCATATTAGTTCAGAAAACTCATCTTTGCATCTCATTCAATGCTTTTATAATTGTATATCTTTAATTACTTTTTGTCAAAATCACTACGTAATACTCAATTTCACTTTTCAAAGGTTCCGAAAAAGGAAATATACTATCCATCCATATGGACATTGATTACTTCTTATAAATATAACATTTGTTATTTATAATTATGTCAATTATGTTATGCAAATCAGAAAACGAAGCAAAGAAGTCGGTATTAACAGTAAGGCCAATTCCAATATCGAAGACCGATTTGAATTTCATCTATGTTATTGCAGTTTCTACTAATATTGTACATTATTGAATTTATCCTATGCTGAGTTCATAAAACAGTAAGTTTTTTAAGAGTTGGATACTTCCTTGTATCTTAGTATTAATTTGATACTTACTGCATGATATGCTTTTTTCAGCGTCCATCTTCTTAATCATAGAAACGGTGCAGGGGTGCTTCTGGGAAATAACATTACAGAAATGTCATCCCGTAAAATATTTAAATATTATAAAATTACGACCTGCAAATTACAAATTTTATTTTTCCATGGCAAGAAGCTTCTTGAGAAAAAACTACGAAACAACGAGACCTTTCTGAATTATAAGCTAATACATTCATGACATTATAATTAATTCAATCTTTTATAATGAAAGTTCTTTTCGAAGGAAATATAATGCTATGGGCTGTTATTACTGATAATTCTGTGAAAGTTTAGCGCAAGATAAGGATTAAAATCCTCTAAAATTACTAATACTAAATGTAAATTTCGCCTTATAATTTTCTAGATCAACAGGATTCCAATAGTGAGTCGAATAAATCAACAGGAATACTAGATGGTGGTTCATACTCATTTACAACTACTCACATTTCTTCTTGCAATAATTCGAGTCCCATGAGTTCATTTGAATACGGAATGAATGAAACTTTGAAAGTCAAAGAAGAATTCGTCCTAGGTATGACTTTTGCAATTAATGTTTCTTCACTGAAAGTAGGAAATGCAAAATTGTATCTTACATGTTTTCAATTTTTCAGATCAACAGACAGCTACAGACCAGAAGAGTAATAAAAAATATGAGTCGAAATTGTGTACTGTCTATATAAGAGATGCTGCTGTTTTGTCTGTTGAAAACAAACTGCGTACCCATAAAAATCAGGAAATTCACAGTTCAGATTCGGAAAAGAAGTACAAATGTGGAAAGTGTGCCCGAAGTTATATTCGGAAAAACAGTTTGTACAGTCATCAGAAATATTACTGTGGTGTCGAGCCACAGTTTGAATGTAAATTGTGCGAAAAACGATTTAAACATAAATATCTCATGAATAGACATATAGATTTGGTGCATCGGGAGACAAACTCCAAGATATCGGTACTGATGCATGAATGCGACGAATGCTGGCGAAGTTACACTCGATTAGATTCTTTAAATCGACATAAACTTTTGGTACATGCAACGGTCAAACCACAATTTACTTGCGATATTTGTGGCAGAAAAATGAAAGAAAAGGGTCAATTGTCCAAACATATTACTTCACAACATTTTAAGTAATAATTTTTACTCTCTTGTATTACGTATGTACCTTAAGTAACTCTTTTTGAAAATTACTACATAATACTCACTGTTACTTTTTAAAGTTTCCAAAAAAGTAAATATACTCTCAATCGATAAGGAGATGAATTAATTTCCATAAATATAAGAGTTGTGATTTATAATTATGCAGATTGTGTTATGCAAATCAAAATATAAACACAAAGAAGGCGAATTTCAATCTAGAAACCCGATTTGAAGTTCATTTACATCATTTCAGTTTCTACTAATATTATACATTAATGAATGTATTCTATGCTGAGTTAATAAAACAATTAATTTCTTAAGAGTTAGATACTCCCTTGTATCTTAGTAATAATTTAATACTTACTGCATGCTGTTTTGTGAGTGTCCATCTTCTTAATCATAGAAATGGTGCAGGACTACGTCTGGAAATAACATTGCAGAAATTTTATTCTGTGAAATATTTAACTAATATAAACTTATGGCATGCAAATTACAAATTTCATTTTTCGATGGCAAGACAATTCTTTTTATTTCAATTAATTCAATCTTTAATAATGAAAGTTCTGTCCGATGGAAATATTTTGTTGTTACTAATTATAATCTCAATCTTATAATTTTCTAGATAAACAGAATTCCGAGAATGAGTTGAATAAATCAATGGGACTACTAGGTGTTGAACCATATCCTTGTGCATCCACTTGCATTTCTTCTTCCAATGATTCTTGTGCCAAGACTTTAATTGAATACGAAATTGATGAAACTTTGGAAATTAAAGAAGAATTCGTCCTAGGTATGACTTTCAAAATTGAATTTCTTTCAATAAAACTACGAAATAAAATATTGAAACTTTCGTTCTTTTGACAAATAATAATCCACAAATATGTTCTCGCAACAAGTTATATTACCACTTTTTTTTATTTCTCCACTGTTTTTCAACTGTACATGAGGTTATTGTATCTCTACACAATGTTTCATCACCATCGCTAACTTCACTATGTAAAAAGAATAGCTGATGGATTTTTTTTTTGCTATGACTTCGTAATGTTTAGGTACGATTTTCACATGAAGTTAAATACATTTACGCGCCTTTAGAAATTCATATTTTCGACAATATCAAGCTTTAAAGGAATCATTATTATGTCTATTATGTCATCCAAGGTATATTTAAGCTTTTAGTGAAACTTCCCTACTCAAAAGTATGTAATCAACAATTTTAAATTACATTTTGGTAAACTTTCAGATCAAGAGACAAAGGATGTTAAAGATCAAAAGCTTGACGAACAATATGATCCAGAAGTATGCATCGTAGATATAAGAAAATCTTCTATTTTGGACGTTCACAAACTGCGGACCAAATTAATGCAAGAAATTACAAAATCTAAACCGGAAAATAGGACTAAATTGAAGCAAGAAATTAAGGAATCAGTCTCGGTAATGATATACGAATGCAAAAAGTGTGCCCGCAGATATAGATGGAGAAAGCATTTGAATCAGCATGTAAAATTCGAATGCGGCGTCCTGCCCCAGTTCAAATGTGAATTCTGCGATAAACGATTTAATATAAAAACTAAGATGAATAAACACATAATCCAGGTTCATCAGAGAAGAAACTAAAAAATGTTGGTATTGAGGCATAAATGCGACAAGTGTTCTCGAAGTTATCTTTATGTAAATGCTTTAAATCGACATAAAAAATTAGAACACGCAGCAGTCAAACCACAATTTACTTGCGATGTTTGTGGCCACGACACGAAAGCAAAGTGTTATTTGTATAAACATATTACTTCACTACATCTTAAGTAATAATTATTTCTCCTTTTTGTATGACTTATATACCTTAAATTACTGTTTGTGAAAATCACTACATAATACAACATCAGTTTACCTTTTAAAGCTTCCGAAAAAGTAAATATACTCTCCATCGATATGTACATGAATTAATTTTCATGAGTGTATAATTTTTTATGTATAACTGCGTAAATTATTATGTCATGCTAATTAGAAAACAAACTTAAAGAAGGCGAATTTCAATCTCAAATCCCGATTTGAAGCTCATTTATGTAATTGCAGTTTCTACTAATATTATAGATTAATGAATGTATTCTATGATGTGTTAATAAATCAATACATTTTATAAGAGTTAGATACTTCCTTGTATGTTTGTATTGATATAATACTTACTGCATGCTGTTTTTGTGAGTGTCCATCTTCTTAATCATAGAAATGGTGCAGGGGTACGTCTGGAAATAACATTACAGAAATTTTATCCTATGAAATATTTAAATAATATAAACTCATGGCATGAAAATTACAAAATTCATTTTTCCATGATAAGAAACTTCTTCTTATTTTAATTAATTCAATCTTTTATAATGAAAGTTATGTCCGAAGGAAATATAGTTTGCTATAGGTTATTATTAAGAATTTTTGTAAGGATTAGAGCAAGATTAGGATTAAAATCCTCTAAAATTGCTATTTATAATTGTAATTTCAATATTATAATTTTATAGATAAACATAATTCCAAGAATGAGTCGAATAAATCAATACGAATTTCAGATGGTGGACCATATTCTTGTGCAACTACTGGCATTTCTTCTTGCAATGATTCCTATGCCAAGACTTTCATTAAATGCGAAATTGATGAAACTTTGGAAATTAAAGAAGAATTCGTCCAAGGTACGACTTTTGCAAATAAAGTTTCTTCAATAAAACTGTGATATAGGAAATTGAAACTTACGTTTTTTAATTTTTTAGATCAAGGGACAGCTAGAGACCAGAAAAGTGATAAAAAATATGATTTAAAAGTGTGTACTGTCGATATGAGAGATGCTGCTATTTTGTCTGTCAAGAACAAACTGCGTGCCCATAAAAAGCAGGATATTCATGATAGGCATTCGGAAAATGAGTACAAATGCGAAAAGTGTGCCCGAAGCTATATTCGGCAAAACAGTTTGTACAATCATAAAAAATTTTACTGTGGCGTCATGCCACAGTTCAAATGTGAATTCTGCGACAAACGATTTAAAAAGAAATATGACTTGAATAGACATATAGATGTGGTTCATCAGAAGACAAAATCAAAGGTGTCGGCATTGAGGCATAAATGCGACGAGTGTTCTCGAAGTTATAATTGGTCAAATGCTTTAATTCGACATAAAAATGCAGAACATTCAGCAGTCAGAACACAATTTACTTGCGATATTTGTGGCCACAAAACAAAAGCAAAGGGTCATTTGTATAGACATATTACTTCACAACATCTTAAGTAACAATTATTACTCTTTTTTTGTATGACTTATACACCTTAAATTACTCCTTGTGAAAATCATTACATAATACTCAGTTTACCTTTTAAAAGTTTCGGAAAAAGTAAACATGCACTCAATCGATAATTTTCATAAATGTATAATTTTCATTTATAATTACCTAAATTATGTTATGCAACTCAGAAAACAGACCTAAAGAAGGCGAATTTCAATCTCAAAGCCTGATATGAAGTTGATTTACATCATTGCAATTTCCACTAATATTATAGATTAATGAATGTATTCTATGCTGAGTTAATAAAAAAATACATTTTATAAGAGTTAGATACTTCCTTGTATCCTAGTATTAATACAATAATTCTGCATGCTGTTTTTGTGAATGTACATCTTCTTAATCATAGAAATGGTGCAGGGCTACGTCTGGAAATAACATTACAGAATTGCTATCCTTGAAAATATTTAAATAATATAAGCTTATGGCATGCAAATTACAAATTTACTTTTTCCATGGCAAGAAACCTCTTCTTATTCTAATTAATTCAATCTTCTACAATGAAAGTTTTGTGTGAAGGAAATGTAGTTTGCTATAATGTGTTATTATTATTCATAATTTTATCAAGGCTTAGCGCGGGGTAAGGAGTAAAATTCTCGAAAATTACTATTACTAATTGTAATTTCAATCTTATAATTTTTTAGATAAACAGCATTTCGAGAATGAATTGAACAAACCAATGAGAATACTAGATGTTGGACCATATCCTTGTGCAACTACGTGCATTTCTTCTTGCAATGATTCTGATGCCAATACTTCAATTAAATACGAAATTGATCAAAATTTGGAAATTAAAGAAGAATTCGCCTCAGGTATGACTTTTGAAATTAAGATTCCTTTAATGAAACTATGAAATAACAAATTTTAATTTACATTTTTTCAAATTTTCAGATCAAGAGACGGCTACAGACCAGGAAAGTAATAAGAAATATGATTCAAAATTTTTTACTGTCGATATAAGAGATGCTGCTGTTTTTGCTGTTGAAAACAAACTGCGTACCCATAAAATGGGGGAAAGTCATGATATGGATAAAGAAAAGGAGTACAAATGCGAAAAGTGTGCCCGAAGCTATAATCGGCAAAGCAGTTTGTACAATCATAAAAAATTCTACTGTGGCGTCATGCCACAGTTCAAATGTAAATTCTGCGACAAACGATTTAAAAAAAAATATGACATGAATAGACATATAGATGTGGTTCATGGGAAGTCAAAATCAAAGGTGCCGGTATTGAGGCATAAATGCGACGAGTGTTCTCGCAGTTATACTTGGTCAAATTCTTTAATTCGACATAAAAATGCAGAACATGCAGCAGTCAAAACACAGTTTACGTGCGATATTTGTGGATACAAAATGAAAGCAAAGGGTCATTTGTATAGACATATTACTTTAGTGCATCTTAAGTAATAATTATTTCTCCTTTTTGTATGACTTATATACCTTAAATTACTCTTTGTGAAAATCACTACATAATACTCAGTTTACCTTTCAAATTTTACGAAAAAGTAAATATGCTCTGAATCGATATGGACATGAATCAGTTTTCATAAATGTTTAATTTTTTATTTATAATTACGTAAATTATGATACGGAGATTAGAAAATAAACTCAGAGAAGGCTAATTTTAATCTCAATATCCGATTTGAAGCTCATTTACGTAATTGCAGTTTCTATCAATATTATACATTAAGGAATGTATTATATGCTGTGTTAATAAAACAATAAATTTTTTAAGAGTTAGATACTTCCTTGTATCCTAGTATTAATATAATAATTCTGCATGCTGTTTTTGTGAGTGTCCCTCTTCTTAATCATAGAAATGGTGTAGGGCTACGTCTGGAAATAACATTAGAGAATTGTTATCCTTTGAAATATTTAAATAATATAAGCTTGTGGCATGCAAATTGCAAATTTCATTTTCCCATGGCAAGAAACCTCTCCTTATTTTAATTAATTCAATCTTTTATAATGAAAGTTCTGTGCGAAGGAAATATAGTTCGCTATGGGTTCTTATTATCAATAATTCTATCAACGTTTAGCGCGGGGTAAGGAGTAAAATTCTCTAAAATTACTATTAATAATTGTAATTTCAATCTTATAATTTTCTAGATAAACAGAATTCCGAGAATGAGTTGAACAAATCAATGCGAATACTAGATGTTGGACCATATCCTTGTGCAACTACGTGCATTTCTTCTTGCAATAATTCTTGTGCCAAAACTTTAATTGAATACGAAATTGATGAACATTTGGAAATTAAACAAGAATTCGTCCTAGGTATTACTTTTGCAATTAAGATTCCACTAATGAAACTATGAAATAACAAATTGTAATTTACATTTTTTTCAAATTTTCAGATCAAGGGACGGCTGTAGACCAGAAAAGTAATAGGAAATATGATTCGAAATTGTCTACTGCCGATATAAAAGATGCTGCTGTTTTGGCTGTTGAGAACAAACGGCGTACCCATAAGAAGCAGAAAATTCACGGTTCAGATTCGGAAAAGAAGTACAAATGCGAAAATTGTGCCCGAAGCTATATTCGGAGTAAGGGTTTGCACAATCATAAAAAATTTTACTGTGGCGTCGTGCCACAGTTCAATTGTAAATTCTGCGAAAAACGATTTAAAGAAAAATATCACATGAATAGACATATAGATGTGGTGCATCGGCAGACAAACTCAAAGATGTCGGTAATGAGGCATGAATGCGACGAGTGTTGGCGAAGTTACACTCAGTTAAGTTCTTTAAATCAACATAAACGTTTAAAACATGCAGCAGTCAAACCGCAGTTCACGTGCGATATTTGTGGATGCAAAATGAAAGCAAAGAATCGTTTGTATAGACATATTACTGCTGTACATCTTAAGTAATAATGTTTTTTTTTTGTATGACTTATATATCTTGAATTACTCTTTGTGAAAATCACTACACAATACTCAGTTTACCTTTCAAAGTTTACGAAAAAGTAAATATGCTCTGAATCGATATGGACATGAATCAGTTTTCATAAATGTATAATTTTTATTCATAATTACCTAAATTATGTTATGTAACTCAGAAAACAAACTCAAAGAAGGCGAATTTCAATCTCAAAGCCTGATTTGAAGTTGATTTACATCATTGCAGTTTCCACTAATATTATAGATTAATGAATGTATTCTATGCTGAGTTAATAAAACAATAAATTTGTTAAGATTTGGATACTTCCTTGTATGTTAGTATTGATATAATACTTACTGCATGCTGTTTTTGTGAGTGTCCATTTTCTTAATCGTAGAAATGGTACAGCGCTACGTCTGGAAATAATATTACAGACATTTTATCCTGTGAAATGTTTAAATAATATAAACTTATGGCATGCAAATTACAAATTTCATTTTTCCGTGGCAAGAAACTCCTTATGATAAATTAAAATGTTTAATTTCAAAGCTTTTTAGGGTTTCAATCGTGTGCGAAGCTATCAATGTTGCCGGCGTTTCGTGAACATCGCAGTTGACTTCTTCAGGCCTGACCTAAAACCGAAGTTTCAGGTTATGTTGTTCTTATATATGTATTCTCTACGACGCCTGTGATTGGCCAGAGCGCTTGGGACTGGTCTAGCTTGATTGGCCAATAAATCAGCTTCCAAATTTAAAATTTTAATTCATCATAATGATTCAATACGAAAGCATCAAATCTAATATCAAGAAAATTTCTTATTTTAATTAACTTAATCTTCTATAATGAAAGTTCTGTCCAAGGGAAATATAATTCTCTATAGGTTATTATTATCAAAAATTACCTTATGGAATTGTGCAGGATTAGGATTAAAATCCTCTATAATTGCTATTACTAATTGTGATTTCAATCTTATAATTTTATAGATCAAGATAATTCAAGAATGAGTCAAATAAATCAGTACGAATGTTAGATGTAGAACCATGTCCTAGTGCAACTACTTGCATTTCTTCTTGCAATAATTCTTGTGCCAAGACGTTAATTGAATACGAAATTGATGAAGCTTTAGAAATTAAAGAAGAATTCGTCCTAGGCATGACTTTTGCAATTAAAGTGCCTTCAATAAAACTGAGATATAGAAAATTGAAACTTACGTTTCTTTAATTTTTCAGATCAAGAGACAGCTAGAGACCAGAAAAGTAATAAAAAATATTTAGTCCTTGAACTTTGTTTCCACTTACTTTCCGTTAGACGTTATTTAACGCTTATTTTACGTTTTATAATGTAATTTGCATGACTTATGTGTCATAAATGTAAAGAATATGTTTAAACAGTACGCTACGAATAAAATTTATAAGTATCTAGTATTTAATTACATAGCTTTTCTTATTTTAAAAAGGGGCCCGTCTTGGGATACCGGGTTGCCTAAGACGAGACAAATACATATTTTTTTCAACATCGAAGTTCATTGCTTTCTGAACATTTTTTGAAGTTTTAAGCGTATGAACTTTGTAAAGCAAGCATCAAACTATGATACCAAAAATCGATTATAATCGATATACTCTCCATCGATATGGACATGAATTAATTTTCATAAATGTATAATTTTTTACTTATAATTACGTAAATCATGCTATGCAAATTATAAAAGAAACTCAGAGAAGGCTAATTTTAATCTCAAAACCAGATTTGAAGTTTATTCACGTCATTGCAGTTTCTACTAATATTATACATTAATAAATTCATTCTATGCTGAGTTAATAAAACAATACATTTTTAAAAACTTAGATACTTCCTTGTATCTTAGTATTGATTTAATACTTACTGCATGCTGTGTTTGTGAGTGTTCATCTTCTTAATCATAGAAATGGTGCAGGGCTACGTCTGGAAATAATATTGCAGAAAGTTTATTCTGTGAAATATTTAAATAATATAAGCTTATGGCATGCAAATTACAAATTTTATTTTTTGATGGCAAGAAACTTCTTTTTATTTTAATTAATTCAATCTTTTATAATGAAAGTTCTGTCCGAAGGACATATAGTTTGCTATGGGTTATTATTATTGATAATTCTGTCAAGGTTTGGCGCAGGGTTAGGATTAAAATCCTCTGAAATTACTATTAGTAATTGTAATTTCAATCTTAAAATTTTCTAGATAAACAGAATTCCGAGAATGAGTTCAATAAATCAATGAGAATACTAGATGTTGAACCATATCCTTGTGCAACTACTTGCATTTCTTCTTGCAATAATTCTGGTGCCAAGACTTTAATTGAATACGAAATTGATGAAAATTTGGAAATTAAAGAAGAATTCGTTTTAGGTATGACTTTTTCAATTAAAGTTCCTTCAATAAAACTATGACATCGAAAATTGAAACTTACATTCTTTAATTTTTCAGATCAAGGAACAGCTAGAGACAAGAAAAGTGATAAAAAATATGATTTAAAAGTGTGTACTGTCGATATGAGAGATGCTGCTATTTTGTCTGTCAGGCACAAACTGCGTACCCTTAGAAAGCAGGAAATTCATAATATGGATTCGAAAAAGGAGTACAAATGCGAAAAGTGTGCCCGAAGCTTTATCCAGAAGAAAAGTTTGTACAGTCATCGAAAGTATTCCTGTGGCGTCATGCCACAGATCAAATGTAATTTCTGCGACAAGCGATTTAAAAAAAAATATCACATGAATAGACATATAGATGTGGTGCATCGAAAGACAAAATTAAAGGCGTCGGTATTGAGGCATAATTGCGACGAGTGTTCTCGAAGTTATTCTAGGTCAAGTACTTTAATTCGACATAAAAATGCAGAACATGCAGCAGTCAAACCCAAATTTACGTGCGATATTTGTGGCAACAACATGAAAGCAAAGGGTCTTCTGTATAGACATATTACTTTAGTGCATCTCAAGTAATAATTCTCACTCTTTTTTGTATCACTTATATACCTTAAATCACTTATTCTGAAAATCACTACATAATACTCACTTTTACTTTCTAAAGTTTCCAAAAAAGTAAATATACTCTCCATCGATAAGGAGATTAATGAATTTTCATAAATATAAAATTTTTTGTTTATAATTATGTAAATTTTGTTATGCAGATCAGAAAATAAACTCAAAGAAGGCGAATTTCAATCTCAAAACCCGATTTAAAGCTCATTTACGTAATTGCAGTTTCTATTAATATTATACATTAAGGAATGTATTCTATGCTGAGTTAATAAAACAATAAATTTTTTAAGAGTTAGATGCTTCCTTGTATCTTAGTATTAATTTAAAACTTACTGCATGCTGTTTTTGTGATTGTCCATCTTCTTCATCATAGAAATGGTGCAGGGGTACGTCTGTAAATAACATTACAGAAATGTTATCCCATGAAATATTTAAATAATGTAAACTTATGGGATGCAAATTACAAATTTCATTTTTCCATGGCAAGAAACTTCTGGAGAAAAAAATACGAAACAACGAGACTTATATACTTCAAATTAGTCTTTGTGAAAATCATGACATAAGACTCAATTTTAACTTTTAAAGTTGCCAAAAAAGTCAATGTATTCTCCACCGATAATAGGCATGAATCAGTTGTCATAAATGTATCATTTGTCATTTATAATTATTTAAGTTGTTATATAAATTCTTCGATAAAAGTACCTAAACTGAAAATTGGCATGCATGAAAATATTGATCAGGTGCATCAGAAAAGAAACGCAAAGAAATTGATATTAAACTATAAATGCGACAAATTATAAGATGTAACATTCTTTACATCTTCTTTCGCACTATTATCCAATGTTAATTCGAAAGCATCTATTGAAGAAAATAAATAGTAATAATTGTATTGATTCAATTAATACTATTGAAATTTCGTAAACAATTATCATAAATTCAATATTTTCTGCATGCTGCTTCTGTGTTGTTCATTTTAAGCATAACATTGGTGGTACATCTGAATATAAAATTACAGAAATTTAATCCTGTGAAATAACTTAATAATTTGAAATGGTACATTCCAACTTGCTTATTTTATTTGTTCATGGCAAGAAACTTCTTCAAAGAAAAATGCGACAAAGCGAGAATTTAAATTTTTTAAACCAAATTTATTTATGTCCTACTTTCAATCTCAATGCTTCATTCTTTTCTAATCAAAATGCTGTTCAAATAGAACAAAATCTGATACGAGTTACTATTTTTAATGATTCTTTCACGGTTTTGTGCAGGATTCGAATTAGAATCATCTAATATTAGTATTACTGATTGTAACTTTTAACTGTGATTTCCTAGATCAAGAGAATTCCGAAAGTGATTCGAAGAATTCTACAAGAAAACTAGATGCTGGACCATATTCTTTTGCAACTACTAGCATTTCCTCTTGCAATAATTCGAATGCCAAGATTTTATTTGAATACGAACTTGATGAAACTTTGGAAATCAACAAAGAAACCATTCGAGGTATGACTGGATTTGTAATCCAATCATCTGAAATAAAAGCATGAGATAAGGAATTTTTACTTACACCTTGTTACATCTTCAGATCAAGAGACAGTCGCAGATCAGAAAAGAAATGACAAGTATGAGTCAAAATTTTGTTCTGTCTACATAACAGAAGCTAATGTTATTGCTGTTAATTGCAAACTGCCAGCCCAAAATAAGCAGAACATTCAGAAATTAAAGTCGGAAAAGAAGTACAAATTTGAAAAGTGCCCCAGAGACAAAGTTTGTTTAATCATAAAAAATTCAGATGCGGCGTCATGCCACAGTTCAGTTGTAAAATCTGCGACAAACTCTTCAAATGGAAAATTCAAGTGCTTTAAATCAACATAAACGTGTAGATCATGCAGCAATCAAATCACAATTTTTTATGATTGATGTGGATACAAAACGAATCGGAAAACAAAGTCAAAACAGATGACTTCACGATATTTACAGATATCCAAATCAAGGCATGAATGCGGCAAATGATCGCGAAGTTACACTTGGCTAAGTGCGTTAAATCGACATAAGCTTGTAGAGCAGACACCAGTTAAACCATAATTTTCTTGCGATTAGAAAACTGAACGCAAATATCACTTTTCAAAACATAATAATTCAAAATATCTGAATAAGTAATAATTAGTTTGTTCTCAAAACTTTAAATTATTGTGAAAATCACTATTTAATACTCAATTTTACTTTCTAAAGTTTCCGAAAATGGGTGATGGCTTACGGTTCCATTTTTTTGTTATATATGTAAACGTTCTTTATGATTTGTGATTTATCATTTACTATAAAGTATATAATACTTAAATCAATTACGATTGTATTTTGTATTGTATCAGCTGAAGAAAGTAAACTGAGCTTGCGTCCATAATTTTATTTAAGAAAAAAAATAATATTCCTGTTTTGACACTGCTTTTTGTTAGCAAATATATTCTATTGTGAATTAATAAAATAATTCTTTCTCTGGGATTCAGGCACCATCTAGCAATTCATTTTGATTACATATTCAGTGCATGATACATTTGTAACTTGTAATGTGATTGTGTATCGGTTATTAATTAAATCTGTATTTGCTGTAGGATAAGGATCACAATCATCGAAAAACACTAATTGTAACTTTCATGTTATAATTTTCTAGATCAAGAGAGAAAAAGCAAGTCAAAGAAATCAACAGGAAGACCTGATTTTGGGCCATCTTCTTGTACAGAAACTGTCAATGATTACAAATGCGAAAAGTGTGCCCGCAGCTATACATTGAAAGCATGTTTAAAAATTCATCAAAAATACGAATGCGACATTAGACCGATTGGAGTTAATTCTGATGCTGCGACTTCCTCTTTCATAATTGAACACCAGAATGACGAAACGTTGGAAATCAAGGAAGAAATTGTCCATGGTATGACCAGATCTGCAATTAAAATATCTTAGCTATATTTATGACATAAAAAATTGCAAGTTACATTTTTTTTAATTTTCAGATGACAAAACTTCTCGAAAAGTGGAGCAGAAAATTCAGGATTCAAATCAGGAAAAGAAGTACGCATGTGAAAAGTGTGCGCGAACCTATACACAAAAACATAATTTGACTGTTCATCAAAAATTCGAATGCGGTGTCATGCCACAGTTTGAATGTCAATTCTGCGGCAAGCGATTTAAACAAAAACATCACATGAATACCCACATAGGTCGCGTGCATCAGCCAACAAATTCAAGTACACCCCAAGGGAGGTACAATTGCGATGAATGTTCTCGAAGTTACAGTTACTCAGGTGGTTTGAGTCTACATAAACGTTTAAAACACTCCGAAGATAAACCACAATTTATTTGTAATTATTGCGGCTATAAAACGAACCTGAAATATAACTTGTCAAAACATATCACTTTACGCCATCTCCGATTAAAAATGCTTCGGTTCGATTCCGACTCGATTTAGTCTTCAAGACGCTGATGTTTGGGCTGCGAATAGTATCGGACCTTTAACGGGGTTACCTATCGAAGATGATCATTGACTTTAAAATTCGATAGTGCCAACCAGAATATAGGTAACAATATTTTTTTAAACTCTTTGATAGCCTATTAAATTCTGCGTAAAAAGAACCTTTATTGGCGTCATTTGGCCTTCTGTGATAAGCCAAGGCCTATTTTTAATAGGTCACCCAATTACTGGTCCGATACTATCACTCGGTAGGGTATATAAGAAAAAAATGTACATAAATAACTGACTTATAATCGATTCATTCACATGTTTCGTGGAGTATTTAGAATAAAATAGTGCCGAGAATTTTTATGATTTCAGCCTTTGATACCATACAGAAAAATCTTAGCAATTTTTAATAAGTAAAGTATAAGCTACTCGATGTCAAATGTGTAATTGGTTTTTGCTATTTTTGTTACTTTATAAAACATCTATTTGTGAGAAGGTATATGTTAAAATACTTTTTCCTATTATATTTACTAAACTATACTGCTTATTCATCAATGGACAAATTTTGTTTATACAGTTCGACCTTACACATTTTAGGTGTACAGATTATTGCTACGCAACATTCCTATACGTAAAGGCTGTTTATGATTTATTATTCACTGTAACAAATTATTAATTTCTCTACTAATGTACATTAACGAATGTATTCTGTTCTCAGTTAATAAAATTTTTATTTGTTGGATGCTTAGATACTTTCTTTTAACTTAGTATTAATTTAATATTTACTGCAGCATGATGCTTTTGTCATTTTGCATGTTGCCATCTAAAAATGGAACGATAGAAATTCAAGAGTTTTAATTACCACAATAATAATTGCCACGTAATGTCAAATACATTCACGCGCCATTTAGAAATATACATTTTCGACGATAATGAGATCTAATTTAAAGAAATCATAAATATACGGTACACACCATTACTGTAAAATTTGTTTTCATTCAACTTTTCTTTTCAGGAAACAAAAAAAAAAAAAAGATTTTTTAAACCTATTAATGGTATTATAGGTTACTGCTTCTTCAAATCATCTTCGTAATGCTTTTCGAATATTTAGAATATCTGTTCCTCGAATGTAATTTGATTATGTATGGGTTATTAATTAAATCTATATCTTCTATATGATAAGGATTAAAATGATCAAAAAATGTATAATTATAACTTTCTCATTGTAATTTTCCAGATCAGCAGAACAACAGTAATTCGAAGGAATCAACAGAAAGATGGGATGGCCGGTCATATCTTTTCGTAACTACTGACATTTCTTCTGATAATAATTCGAATGCCAAGAACGTAACTTGCAGAATCAAATACGAAAATGACGAAAATTTGGAAATCAAGAAAGAAATCGTGCAAGGTATGAATCTGTAGTAAAAATATATTAATTAAAAGTATGAAATGCAAAATTTCAAATTACATTCTCTTTAATTTTCAGATCAAGATTCATCCCAACAAATGGATAATTTAAAATATGATTCAGAATTATTTACCGTAGATAAAAGAGAAGATGATGTTTTGCCTGCTAGAAGAAAGCGGAGCCAAAAGAAGCAGACGATTCAGGAATCAAAAGAGGAAACAGGGAAAAAATACAAATGCGAAAAGTGTGCTCGAATTTATAAACATAAAAATAGTTTGACTGCTCATCAAAAATACGATTGCAACGTCATCCCACAGCTAAAATGTAAATTCTGTGAGAAACGTTTTACAAAGGAATATCACCTGAATGGTCATACAAATCGCGTGCATCAGAAAAAAAACTCCAAGAAGACGATATTGAGGCATAAATGCGACATATGTTCTAGAATTTATCGTTCATTAGGTGGTTTAAATACACATAAACGTGTAGAACACGCAGCAGTAAAGACACAATTCATTTGCGACTATTGTTCTATTATTAAGAAACAAAAAAGTCATTTGGCCAGACATATCACATCACTTCATCTGAACTTATTCAGTTCACGAAAGTTTAATCCTTAGCAAATTTCGATTGCTAATTGAAAAAATTCTTATTTATTGGGAGTATACCTCAGATTGCTTTTTGTGAATATTTCTTTATAATAATCAAAGGTCACTTGCAGTTTTGTTTGTATTTGTGCGAAAAGAATGAGTTTATGCTGCATGGAAGTCGGAATTGAGACACAAATGCAGATAAATATTCTGGAACACGCATTTGGCTATAGGAGATTAAAATCGACATAATTTTTTAGAAAATGCTGTAGCCGTCATGACACAATTTACTTGCTGGATTTGCGACTGGTAGTATTTAGTAAATATTATATAAAAAATGTGTTATTATCGTAATATTTAAGTATAACTGTCATATGAAGTTAAATACATTTACACCCGCTATTTAGAAATTTATATTTTCGACGATATTAGGCTTTGAGGGAATCATAAATGTGACGTTCAGACACCAATTTAAACAAATTTAAACAAAAGGTTACTGAGTTCCCTAAATAAATAACTTTCTGACATTAACTGCAAAATTTGTTTTCATTTAAATTTTCTTTTCAGGAATCAAACAAGAGTATGATGATTTAGAATTTATATTCGTTTTTTTTTTGGCAAAAAGTCGAACCTTTTTAAATGTAGTAGACGAAAGAATAAAAATTTATAAATTGTTGCTCTGACGCCAAAAAGTAATGTAATGTAATTGTGTGTGGATTATTAGTTAAATATGTATCTTATATAGGATAATGATTAAAATCATCGAAAGTTCATAATTGTAACTTTCACGTTGTAATTTTCTAGATCAACAGAGCAAGAGAAAGTCGAAGAAATCCAGAGAAGGGTATGGTAGGCCATATTCTTTTGTAACTACTGAAGCTTCTTCTGATAATTATTCTGATGCTATGACATTCATTAAATACGAAAATGACGAAATTTTGGAAATAAAGGAAGAAATCATCCAAGGTATTTTAAAATTGGTATTGAAATCATCCTAATAAAAGTATGAAATGAAAAATTTCAAATTACATTTTCCTTGATTTTCAGATCAAGATATTTTGCCTGCTAGAAAACTGCGGAGCCAAAAAGCACAGACAGTTCAGGAATCGAAACAGGAAAAAGGAAACAGATACAAATGCGAAAAGTGTGCACGAAGCTATTCTGCGAAAACAAGTTTGATTCGTCATCAAAGATACGATTGCAACGTCAGGCCACAGTTCAAATGTAAATTCTGCAATAAACAATTCACAATGCTGAATACTCATATAAATCGCGCTCATCGAAATGAAAACGCAAAGAAGACGGTATTAAGGCATAAGTGCGAAATCTGTTCTAAGATTTATCGTTCCTTAGGTGGTATAAATCGACATAAACGTTTAGAACACGCAGCATTAAATATTCAATTTATTTGCGACTATTGTTCTATTATCAAAAAACAAAAAGCTCATTTGTCCAGACATATTACTTCAGTTCATGGCAAGTTATTCAATTGGCAAAACTTCAATCGTTAGCGATTTCTATTGCTGATTGAAAATTTTTTACTTCTTGTAAGTATGCCGCAGATTGATTTTGTGGAAATTTGTTTGTCAACGGTTTAGTGAATTTTATTTTGTGTATGTGCCAAAATAATGAATTTACTCTGCATCGAAGTCCGAATTCAGGCATAAATACGACAAATGTTCTGGGACTCACATTTGGCTATAGAAGATTTAAATCGACATCATGTTTTAGAACATGCTATAGCTATATTACATTTAAACATAGTTATTACCGTAATATTTAAGTGTAATTGTCACATGAAGTCAAATATATTTACACACCTTTTAGAAACTTATATTTTCTTTAATACTAACAATAAGCTTTGCAGGAAGAATGAATGTGACGCACAGACATTGGTTCGAAAAAACTAGTTTACACAAAGGACTCTAATTTCGTATATAAATGAATTTCTGACAATCACTGCAAAATTTGTTTTAATTTAACTTTTATTTTCAGGAATCGAACAAATTTAAAAAAAATCTGTTAATGCTCTTATAGGTCACTGCTTCTCTAAATCATCTTCAAAATGCTTTGCAAAAATTTCGAAAATGTTTTCGTCTATCCTTTTTTTGGTGAAAAGTTTAACCTCCTTAGATATAGAAGATGGAAGAAACAAAATTTGTAAATAACTTCTGTGACGCCATTAAGGATGTGCGCTACGAATAATCAAGCTCAAAAGTCGCCTATATATAAAATGATATATCAAATCGAGAAAAGCAGGTCTATGAATAATTTCTGCAAATCTTTTCGGAGGATTCTGAGCGTATTTCATAACGAAATAATAATTTAGGTTAAAATTCTTCATTTAACAATAGTTATTTAGAGTTATAGTTGTTTCCTCATTACCGAAAAGTTATATTTCTTATTTAATCCTAATGATGAAAGCCTGATTTCATTCTTGGAAGGATTCTTAACCATTCTATTTCGGTTAAGTTTTATTTAAAAACATTAATTTAGGAATCCTGCAGTTTCCTGCAGTTATAATTGTTATACACAATGATAGTTTAAATTTTAACAAACGCCACCCAAATAGAATTGTAGAGAACCCTTTAAAAATAAAATGAGGCCTTGATCATTAGAATTAAATAAGAATTGTAAATTTTCCCTAAAGAGAAAGCAAAAACTTTAAATAACTACTGTTTATATCATTATAAATTTTGGCGACTTTCGAAATCGTTTGTACCTTGTGTATATTCTTAACTAATGTAATTTAATTGTGTATGTGTTCATAATTTACTCTATATCATCTGTAGGATAAGGAATAAAATCATCGAAAATGTATGATTGTAACTTTCACGTTGTAATTTTTCAGATCAAAAGAGCAAGAGTAAGTCGAAGAAATACACAGGAGGACATGGTAGGCCATATTTTTATATAACTACAGACATATCTTCTGATAATTATTCTGATGCCATGACAATAATTGAATACGACATTGACGATAATTTGGAAATCAAGGAAGAAATTATTGAAGGTATGTCTAGATTTTAAGTAAAACTATCCTAATTAAAAGTATGAAGTGAGAAATTTCAAATTACATTTTGGTAAACTTTCAGATCAAAATGCGACGGAAATTAAGGGCCAAAAACTTGATGAAAAATATGATTTGAATGTATGCACCGGAGACATAAGAGAAGCTGCTATTTTGAAATTTGACAATCTGCGTGCCGAATGGAAGCAGAAAATTGAGGAATCAAACAAACAAATGAAATACACATGCGAAAAGTGTGCGCGAAGCTATGCCCTGAATGCAAGCTTAGATCGTCATCAAAAATTCGAATGCGGCGTCATCCCTCAGTTCATATGTAGATTCTGCGATAAACGATTTAAACATAAATATCTCGTGAACAGACATATAAATCGCACGCATCAGAAAACAAAGTTGAAGAAATCGACATTGAGGCATAATTGCGACTTGTGTTCTAGAGTTTATCGGTCGTTAGGTGGTTTGAATACACATAAACGTGTAGAACACACAGTCAGGACACAATATATTTGCGACTACTGCTCTATTAAAATGACGTATAAAAGTAATTTGGCAAAACATATTACTTCAATTCACCTTAACTAATTCAATTTGCCAAACTTCAATTGTTAGAAATTTTCTATAACTAATTTAAAAAATTCTTATTTTTAGGGAGTACGCCTCAGATTACTTGTTGTGAAAATTTGTTTATCAATGGTTTCGTGCAATTTCATTTCATGCATGTGGCAAATATTGTGGAACTCACATTTGGCTACTGAAGAAATAAAAAGACATAATTTTATTGACATGTTATAGCTATATTGTCTCAAAAATTGGTTATTATCGTAATATTTAAGTATAATTGTGACATGAAGTTTGACACGCCTTTTGTAAATTTATATTTTTAACAATATTAAGCTATAAATAAATTTTAAATGTGACGCACAGGTATCGATTTGAAAAAAATAGTTTAAACAATGATTTCCGTAAATAAATACATTTCTGACAATAACTTCAAATTTTGTTCTTATTGAAATTTTCTTTTCAGGCATTAAACATGAGTTTTTCAAATTTATTAATGGGCATGTAATTTACTGCTTCTTCAAATACTCTTGGAAATACTTTGCGATACTTATCAACATCTATTCATCTGTCTTTTTTGTGTGAAAAGTTAACCTCCTGAGAAATAGAAGACAAAAGAATCAATATTTCTAAATAATTTCCTTTACGCCATTAAGAAATTTATTGTGATTTCGTATGGGCTGTTAATTAAAGCTAGATCTTCTATAGGATAAGGATCAAAATCATTGAAAATTTATAATTGTAACTTTCATTTGGTAATTTTTCAGATCGACAGAGAAAGAGTAAGTCGAAGAAATACACAGAAGGACATGGTATGCCATTTTTTTATGTAGCTACTGACATGTCTTCTGATAATTATACCGATGCCATGACAATAATTGAATACGACACTGACGAAACTTTGGAAATCAAGGAAGAAACTATTGAAGGTATGTCTAGATTTGTAGCAAAACTATATTAATTAAAAGTATGAAATGAAAAATTTGATAATCGCATTTTTGCAAACTTTCAGATCAAGATAGGAAGGAAATTAAGGTCCAGAAACTTGACAAAAAATATGATTTAAAAGTATGCACCACAGGCATAAGAGAAGCTGCCATTTTGAAAGTTGACAATCTGCGCACCGAATTGAAGCAGAAAATTAAGAAGTCAAAAAAGAAAATAAAATACACATGCGAAAAGTGTGCGCGAAGCTATGCCCAGATTGGAAGCTTAGATCGTCATCAAAGATACGAATGCGACGTCATTCCACAGTTCAGATGTCAGTTCTGCAGCAAAAGATTTAAACATCAATATCTCGTGAACAGACATATAACTCGCACGCATCGGAAAACAGACTCGAAGAAGTCGGTATTGATGCATAAGTGCGACTTGTGTTCTAGAATTTATCAATCGTTAGGTGGTTTAAAAGTACATAAACGTGTAGAACACACAGCAGTCAAGACACAGTTTATTTGCGACTATTGTTCTATTATTAAGAAACAAAAAAGTGACTTGTCAAAACATATCACTTCAATTCATCTCATCTAATTTAATTTGCCAAATTTCAATTATTAGCAAATTTCAAAAGCTAATTGAAAAAATTATTATTTCTAGGGAGTATGCCTCAGATTATTTCTTGTGAACGTTTGTTTATCAATGGTTTAGAGCATTTGTATTTCATGAATGTGCCAAAAGAATTAATTTATCCTTCTTCGGAGTCGGAAATGTGGCAAATATTGGGGAACTCGCATTTAGCTACACGAGAATTAAATCGACACCATTTTTCAGAACATGTTATAGCTATATTGTCTCAAAAATTGGTTATTATCGTAATATTCAAGAATAATTGTGACACGAAGTTCAACACGCCTTTTGTAAATTTATATTTTTAACAATATTATTCTGTTAACGAATCCTAAATGTGACATACAGACATGGATTTGAAAAAAATAGTCTAAACAAATAGGTGTAATTCCGTAAATAAATACATTTCTGACAATAACTTCAAAATATGTTTTTATTAAAATTTTCTTTTCAGGCATTAAACAAGAGTTTTTTTAAATTTATTAATGGGCATGTAAATTACTGCTGCCTTAAATATTCTTTGAAATACTTTGCGAAAATTTCCTAAATCTATTCGTCTGTCTTTTTTGTGTGAAAAGTTGAACCTCCTGAGAAGTAGACCACGAAAGAATCAAAATTTACAAAAAATTTCCCTGACGCCATTAACAAATTTATTGTGATTTCGTATGGATTGTTAATTAAACCTATATCTTCTGTAGTATAAGGATCAACATCATTGAAAATTCATAATTTTAACTATCACTTTGTAATTTTTTAGATCAACGGAGCAAGCGTAAGTCGAAGAAATGCATAGGAAGTCATGGTGGGTTATACTCTTGTATAACTGGTGATGTTTCTTCTAGCGATAATTTTAATGCCAACAGTTTAAATTGCATGATTATGTACGAAAATGACGAAAGTTTGGAAATCAAGGAAGAAATTATCCAGGGTATGTCTAGGTTTTTAGTGAAACTATTTTGATTAAAAGTATGAAATGAAAAATTTCAAATTACATTGTGGTAAACTTTCAGATGAAGAAACGAAGGAAGTTAAGATCGAAAAACCTTATGAAAACTGTGATTCAAATGTATGCGCTGTAGATATAAAAAAAGCTGCTACTTTGAACATTAACAAACTGCGTACCAAAATGATGGTTGAAGACGACATCGATGAAAGATTGGATGCCAAGACAGAAATCATCGAAGGTATGTCTAGATTTGTATTAAAATTACATACTTTGTGTAAAAGTATGAAATCAAGAATTTCCGTTTCAATTTTCTTTGATTTTCAGGTCAAGAGATTCCCCGAAAAAGGTTTAACAAGAAATATGAGTCAAAATTTCTTATCGTGGGTGAAAAAGAAGATGACATTTTGGCTGCTAACACACTGCGGACCCAAAGGAATCAGAATCTTCAGGAATCAAATCCGGAAAAGAAGTACAAATGCGAAAATTGTGCTCGAACCTATAAAAATAAATATACTTTAACTTCTCATAAAAAATATGATTGCAATGTCAGGCCACGATTCAGATGTAAATTCTGCGACAAACGATTTACGCAGAAATATCTCATGAATAGACATATAAATCGCACGCATCAGAAAACAAACTTAAAGAAGTCGGTTTTGGGGCACAACTGTGACATATGTTCTAAAATTTGTCATACGTTAAGTGGTTTAAATACACATAAACGTGTACAACACGCAGCAGTCAAGACACAATTTATTTGCGACTATTGTTCTGTTAGTAGGAAATTAAAAAGTAGTTTGTACAAACATATTAATATTGTTCATCGCCACTTATTTAAATGCTGAAACTTCAATCCTTAGTGAAAATATATATTGCTATATATATTGCTAATTTATTCTGCATCGAAGTCGGACTTGATGCGTAAATGCACATGAAGTCAAGTTTATTTAACAAAAAAGTAATTTGGCAAAACATATTACTTCAATTCGTCTCAACTAATTCAATTGGCCAAACTTCAATTTTGTATAGCTGATTGAAAAAATTCTTATTTATTTTTAGTCACAGATTCTGCATCGAAGCTGGAGATGTTGCGTAAATACCGCAAATGTTCTGAAACTCACATATATCTATAGGAGATTTGAATGACATCATTTTTTTGTACATGTTAGAGCTATGTTATCTCAAAAATTAGTTATTATTATAATGTTATGTTGACCTTTAAAGAAATCATAAATGTGACGCACAGACATCGATTTGAAAAATATATTTAGAAGAAGAGGTTCTAATTCCGTAAATAAATAAATTTGTCACAATCACTGCAAAATTTAGTTCCATTTCACTTTTCTTTTCAGCAATCCAACAAGAGTTGAAAAAAATCTATTAATGTGCTTATAGGCTACTGCGTTTTGAAATATTCTTTAAATAGTATTTTTTGTTTGTGAAAAGTCGAACTTCCCTAGAAGTCGAAGACAAAAGAATCAAAATTGATAAATAATTTCTCTGACTGTATTAAGTAATCAAGTTTAATTTTGCATGGGTTAGTGATTAAATCCATATCTTTTATGGAATAAGGATTGAAATAGTCAAGAATTTATAATTGTAACTTTTACTTTGTAATTTTCTAGATCAACAGAGCAAGAAATCAAAGAAATCCAAAGGAAGACGTGGTGTGTCATATTCTCGTACAACCGCTCGCACTTCTTCCGGCAGGAAGTCTGCTGCCAAGACTTCAATAGAATACGACGTTGATGAAACTTTGGATATCAAAGAGGAAGTAATCGAAGGTATGACTACATTGGTATTTAAAATACCTGATTAAAAAGTATGAAATAAAGTTTTAAATTACTTTTTCTTTCATTTTCAGATCTAGAGTTTCCCCAACAAAGGTCTAAAAAAAAATTTGATTTAAAATTGCCTATCAAGTGTAAAACTGAAGATGATACTTTGGATGCTGACAAACTGCAGATCAAAAAGAAGCCGAAACCTCGGGCAACAAACCCGGAAGGGTACGAATGTGAAAAATGTGCTCGACATTATAAACATAAACACAGTTTAACTTCTCATCAAAAATACAATTGTAATGTGGGGCCACAGTTCGAATGTGAATTCTGCAACAAACGATTTAAACATAAACATCACCGGAATAGACATATAGTTATCGCGCATGAGAAAAAAAACTCAGAGGATTCTGTAATGTGGCATAAATGCGACCAATGTCTCAGAATTTATCGTTCCATGGGTGGTTTAAATACACATAAACGTGCAGAACATGCAGCAGTCAAGAAACAATTCATTTGCAACTATTGTTCTATTATTATGATACAAAAATGTCATTTGTCCAAACATATTAGTACTATTCATCGCCACTTATTTCAATGGTAAAACTTCAGTCCTTACTGAAAATATATTAATAATTAAGATAATTCTTATTATTTGGGTGTATGCTTCAGGTAGCTTCTTGCTAAAATGTGCTTATAATAATCAACGCTTTTGTGGATTTTTATTTTATCATCATTTTTGAGAACATGCTATAGCTATATTATCTCAAAAGAATTTTTTTTATCTCAATATTTAAGTATAGTTCTAACATGTAGTCAAGCTCATTTACACGTCTTTTAGAAATTTATATCTTCGACAACCCTAAGCTTTAAAGGAATACTTAATGTGAAGTACAGAAGTAGATTTGAAAAAAAAATAGTACGAACAACGTGTTTATCAATTCCATAAATAAATACATTTCTGTCACTGAAAAATTTGTTTCGATTGATTTTTTTTAAGAATTTAAACGAAAGTTTAAAAAATCTTTTAATGGTCTCATAGGTCATGGCTTCTTCAAATAATCTTCGAAATGCTTTGCGAAGTTGCAGAAATTCTGTAAAATCTATCTTTTTTTTTGTGAAAAGACGAACATCCTTATATATAATACTAGATAATACTATATATATAAGATGAAAGAATTAAAATTTATAAATCATTTTTCTAACGCTATTAACTAATGTAATAATATTGTGTATGGCTTTTTCATTGAATCTATATCTTCTATAGGATAAGGATTAAAATCATCGAGAATTTTTAATTAAAACTCTCATGTTCTTTATTATTGATTATTAATTTTCTAGATCAACAGAGCAAGAGAAAGTCGAAGAAGCCATATTATTTTGTAACTACTGATGCTTCTTCTGATAATTATTCTGATGCCATGACATTAACTAAATACGAAAATGACGAAAATTTGGAAATCAATGAAGAAATCATCGAAGGTATGTCTAGATTTGTAGTAAAACCATTCAAATAAAAGTATAAAATCACAGTTTTTCAATTACTTTTTCTTCAATTTCCAGTTCAAGAGATTTCCCGAAAAGTGTTTAACAAAAAATATGAGTCAAAATTGCTTATCGTGGGGAAGAGAGAAGATGATGTTTTGGCTGTTAAGAAATAGCGGGCCCAAAAGGAGCCAAAAATTCAGGAATTAAACTCGGAAAAGAAGTACATATGCGAAAAGTGTGCTCGAATTTATAAACATAAAAATAGTTCAACTTCTCATCAAAAATGCAATTATAACGTCAGGCCACAGTTCAGATATAATTTCTGCAACAAACGATTTACACATGAAAATCACTTGAATATACATATAATTATCGCACAAAAAAAACTCAAAGACGACGTGTTTGAGGCATAAATGCGACATATGTTTTAGAATTTATCGTTCTTTGGGTGGCTTATACATAAACGTGTAGAACACGCAGCAGTCAAGGAACAATTTTTCTGCGACTATTATTCTATTAAAATGAAACATAATAGTAATTTGTTGAAACATATTACTTCAATTCATCTCAACTCATTGGATTTGACAAACTTCAATCTTCAGCAAATTTTTTTATGCTAATTAAAAAAATTCTTATTTCTTGGGCCTAAGCCGTATATTTCTTTCTGTGAAAATTCCTTCATATTAATCAACGTTTAAGTGCAATTTAATTTTATAAGTGAGCCAAAAGAAATAATTAATTTTGTATCGATGTCGGAATTGATGCATTAATGCGACAAAGATCCTGAAACTTACATTTAGCTATATAGGTGAATTAAATTGACATAATTTTCCCGAACATATTATACCTATATTGTTTAGAAAATAAGTTATTATCGTAATATTTCAATATATTTGTCATATGAAATTAAATACATTGACACGCTTTCGTACATTTATATTTTCGACAATATTATGCTTTAAAGGATGCATAAATGTGACGCACAGACATCGATTTGAAAAGAAATTGCTTAAGCAAAGGGTTTATTAATTTCGTACATAAATAAATTTTTGTTAATCCCTGAAAAATTCGTTTTTATGTCATTTTTCTTTTCAGGAACCAAACAAAAGTTTTTTTTATATCTATAATGGTATATATGGTATATATATATATAATAAACCATAACATTGTC